>CANSNZ010001072.1:0-200686 GCA_947646795.1 Beta lomatogona
AGAATACTATTATATTTAGGAAAGAGAAAAAATGGATATCATTGAATGAAGATAATTTTTACTCCCTCCATCTTAATGTTTGCTATGTGTTCAACGAATAGCATATATTTCACTTTTCCAATAGTTCGGCAAAAATGCTGTTTGTGAGTTAGGTAGTTCATTTTTTTCCTACAATTTTAAGAGAGTACTAGTTTTTGGTCCTAAGTGATGCCCCCCGGATATATTTATGTGTTATGATTTAGTAATAGTTCATGACAACAATTGACATTTAGTGCTGAAAATTGTCAGGAAAAGGATAGAGACAAGTCATTTTAATTTATTCCTAATATACATTTAAAAAATTGTAACTTAGCTCTTAGTTTCCACTAAAGATTCACAATGTCTTTATTAATTTTGATAAAAGAAGCAATAAGAGTGTAATGGAGGGGTGAATTGATCTTTTTCTTTCGTTCTTGAGGTTGTGGTTTTAATCTTCATATTGACAATAGTCTATGAGAATGATATGGATAGAATTCCATTAAAAGAAGGTAAGATGAGACATAGTGGCTACAATTCATGTTCATATATTTTAAGTATATTGATAGTAGTGAGACAACATGCTGAAAACGATAAGAGGCAAATTGAAAAGGGCAACCAAAAGAATATACGGAAAAGGTAGGTGTGAAAGAGTGCATAATTCAATATAATAGTTGGATGGTGGTCCTAACCCTAACAAGAAATATGGTAAGATGAGGGTAACTTATTATCTGAAAAGGGTCACTTATCGTAGAAATGATCCATTTAAGTTACAAGAAGACTGTTTTGACTTATAAAGTGACCTCTTTCACTTATAACATGACTTTTTTAGGGTACAAGATGAGTGAGTATATTTTGCAAGGCAATCTTACACAAAACTTACTAAATAAGACATGGGTAAGTCGTTTTGAGACATCCCAATATGGCAAATGCTTATTGTAAATTAAATTGAGGGGGAGGCCGGAGGCTAATGTGCAAAATAATAAAGGCAATGATTTTTTTTGTCAAAAACCACCTTATAAAACATGAAATTTGTGAGAAACCACCTTATATAATTATTTTTTTGCGAAAACAAACCTTAAACAAAAATTTTCTTGCGAGAACAAACCTTATGCCTTATTCTGATCATTGATCCAAGGTTCCGACATTGACCATGTCATGGATTTTTTTGGGTTTAAGAAGTCACTTGCCTTGCACATGACCCGGTGAATGCCGGAACCTTGGATTGATTATTGGAATAAGGCATAAGGTTTGTTCTCGCAAAAAAAAAAATTGTTCAAGGTTTGTTTTCGCAAAAATAATTATATAAGATGGTTTCTCACAAATTTCATGTTTTATAAGGTTGTTTTTGACAAAAAAACTCCTAAAGGCAAATAGACTAGTTTATAAAGTTAATGAGGATTAGAACTTGAAAAGTAAACTTACGTAGAAATTGGCTCTACTTCATTTTTGTAAGTCATCTGAGCCATTTCAAAATCAATTATTGCTATTTCTTGAACCTCATTCATCCATTCTTTCACATTGTTGAAGTCGTGAAGAATCTCTAACGAAACATAAAAATCAAGAAGGAAGTTTTTGGCCAAAAGTCTTGCTAAGCTCTTATGGTAAGGAAATCTTAATGTGTTCACGATTATTCTTGCCTTCGGCTGTTCACTAACAATGTCTTTCAAAGCGTATTTAGGTACTGCCCATTAAAATCACAAGCTTCACCTAATATTTTTTCTTCTGTTGTGCTAAGCTGAGAAGACTCAAACGACTCAATAATGCTTTTCATGCTTGAATTTCCCATCATTGTCCTTGAATTTATTAAAAATATATCTTTGACATATTAAGGAGATATTGATTAAGTTGTAAAATACTGAATCAAGTTTGGGATAAATCTTGTATAACAAAATCTCACAATAAATAATTTAGAGATCATGATGGCGACTATGGGGACTTTATATTGGATAAATATGTTCATGATTCACATTAATCATATATGAGTTATATAATTATTATGCTAAGTCTTGCTCCTTGTTTGTTATACCACCCACCTTGAAAAAGTAGTATTCTACTTTAGCTATTATCATCATGCTTAGTAGTAATCTTAATTAGTTAATTCTAGACGTCTTTACCATGTATAATTACTTTTCTACTTTAGTCTTATTGATAAACTAAATAAATTATCAATATAATTTGATGTTATGGCTTTGATTAGTCAATTAAATGAAAAACAAAACTAATTTAAAGGCAAAATATTTTGTCTATTTTGTTATAAAATATAACTACTTTTCAAGTCTACAATCCACTGAGGAATGCAAATCCACTTAATAAGACCAAGAAGGTTCTACCTTAAAACCATATGACAATAAGGGAGTAGCCCCTTAACATTATAAAGTGGACACAGCTCATATATTTCTTCTATGTTGATACGCATCCCAACACTCCCCCTTAGTTCAAATTCATTAATTGTGGGACAGAACTTTCACTCACACATGGATTGTTCATGGGCTCAACAGTTGTGCATATATTCCGGAACCGGATCAATGAAAAAATTAATAAGTAAAATAACTAACCATGTTATTCTAGTATGAACACTAGACCAACTACAAGAGGGGGGGTGAATTGTAGTTGAGGAGAAATTTTCGATTTGTAATGCGGAATTAAAACAAACATGAAATTAGAAAGAGACAAGCACACGAGATTTTTACAAGGAAAACTTCCTAGGCCCAATAGGAAGAAAAACCTTGACCACGAGGGATTTTGACTCAAACTCTCTTTAATATACTAGGCCAAAAGACTCTCTTTTGTACAACCTAATATTGGACCTTCTCTGTTCCTCTAGGAACTTGTTCCCCAGTCACTCAGTTTCCCCTGAACTGATGACACTCACTATTGACTTCACTCGAAGTCTTCTCTCTTCTCTCTTTCTTTCTCTCTCTTGAATACAAGGATATTATCTGAATTTTCTCTCACCCACATACTATGAATATTACAATAATGAGTATGTTGAATAAAGAGGAAATTACAAGAAAAACATTTTAAGTAATGATTGACTTTTTTCGCTTGAAAGTTCTTTAGTTTTATATAGCTGCTACAATTCTTCCTTCAATTGGATAGGTAATGCTCCACGTTCTCCATGATGTGAGCTTGTAGTGTTGTGGAAATCGTGGCCTGTTTTTGGCTGCACTTTCTCCACGTTTTTTGCAACGGAAATAAACTACCTCCATTAGCCGTTAGTGGGAGTATCTCCAGCGAGTTTGTTGGAGTCAGTTCGCTAGCTTCATGGGGGTGGTTCCAAAAAATATGCCTTGCCTATTCCAACTGATTTTCAAGCACTACAACAGCAACAAAAAAATATCTACTAACTTAAAGAATCTTTTATACAAAGATTCTAAGTTACTAGAATATTAAACATACCATATGATAAAAATTCAAAGTGTATAAATTAAATATCTTGACTTAGATTAAATAATTAATCTTTCTCCACAAGATATAAATGTAAACGTAGACAATACATTATTTTTGGTATTTTATAAATTTCGCTAAAATAAAAACTATATAGTAAAAGTAACCTAAGTATTTGGCATCATCAAAACATCGAATACAACAATATTCCCTCTTTTTTATGATGGCAAATATAAGGCATATAAAAACAAAATAAGAAAAATAAGATAACTAAAGCAAAAGAATCAAGAGCTAATGACTTTAAAAAGAAAAACTAAAAAACTAACAAAAGACTAAGAAAATAAATCTAGCACTAAACTAACAGAAAACAAATACTAAACTAACAGAAAACTAATACTAAACTAACATAAATCAGTCTTGAATAAGAAAAATCCAAAAAGCATCACCTAGAACCGAAGAGGACTAGAATGTGATTTTTATGTGCCACTCTACTTCTTCCCTCTTTTGTCATCATCAAAAACAATAAGTACCCAGCAGTACTCTAAGAGTGAATCATATACAACAATGTCAATGCGTAGTAGCCCAAACACTCATCTAATTATACTAGCCATCCAAACATTATAATGAGCATATGAAGATGAGATTAAAGCACATAGTCATGAAAAATGCATAAATTGAGTTCAAGATGAAGACAAGAAAAAGAGAAGAAGGCACGAAGAAAGATAAGTAATAGAATACTAGAGATAAACCAAAACATTTTATCACCAAAAAAGGGATGGGTGATAAAAGAGAGTAACAACTAGTCACCATTGTTTTAATACAAACCAACCAACCAAAAAAAATATTGTTTCATCAGATTAAGTAGAAGGGAAGGGGATTAGGGATTGGAGGGCTTGGAGGGCATGGGCCGGACAAGGAAAGCACCGACCACAGTATCAATCTTCTCCCGAACAGCTGTTTCTCCTCTTTTCACACTTGTGAGGATCTGCTCCTGCTGAAGATCAACACGGGCAACCCTTGCTTCAAGACCCTGGACTCTGGTGTGCAGGAGAGACAGAGACTCCTGAATTGTATGAAGTATACCATGAAGACCAGTGGTAGAGAGAAGAGGAAAATCAACAGTCCTCGATCCTGAAGGAGCTTGATTCTCCTCAAGATCAATATGCACTGCTCCTGGACCTGTTTTTTGGGAGCCTTGGTCTCAGCAATTCTCTGACTCTTACGCACAGACTTAGGTCCTTCAGCACTGACCTCCTCCTCATACTTCCTCTTAATCCCAGTTTCAACCTTCTCCTTAGTTTCTGCTACCTCAAAGTCTAACATCCCACCATGTACCCTGAGAGACAACCTGGATAAGGTCTCTTTGGTCAAATAATTATCAGGCTCTAGATCAAAAGAGGTACTAGAAGGGAGTTTAATGTGATTCTTCTTGAGGATAACAGAAATCAAGTTTGCGTACCCCACTTTGGTGTTGTGGGAGATGCAGTAGGAAAGATGAGAAATCATTAAAGCAGGGGAAGTTTATTTTTATGTTCTTAGCAAGGCAAAACATCAAGGAAAGATCCATAAGGCTCGCTTGAGTCCTCTTGGAAGTCCTAGGCAGAATAAAGCGCCAAACTTAGTGAAACAAAAATTTGTGGAATGGAGAGAGATCTTTCTGATCTAGGGACTGGTCAGACTCCTTACCCCCAAAGTAACTCAAAATAGCAGCGTTTCAAGCCCCATTCACATTTAACTTAGCCCTACCCTTCACATATTCCTTGTACCCCTCAGTAGGTACATCAAACCATTCCCCTAATTTCTTTTCATTGAATTTAACCAATTTTCAGTGACCACACTTATGCATAAACCCTCGTTATTTTCAAACTTAGCAACAAACTCACTCATCTCACTCTCATAAAGACCCTCATCAAAACTCAAAACTTTGACCCATTTTTGAAACTTAACAAGATCAAGAAACTGACTCCACTTAACTTTCTTGCACCAGGTGAAATCGGCACAAAACCCAATGATATACTTAGAGGATTTTGATTTCTTACCCCTTTTGGTAGGTACCAAGATTTCTTTTTCTTGCTCTGTTTCAGCATCATCCAAATTTTCTTCTTTCTTTGGAGAGAGCACTTCATTTTCCGCCGAATTTACTTGAGAACCCAGAGAATCTTCATTTGAGTTGAAAGATTCAATCTCGCTTTCATTATAATCCACCAGGGGTGAAGATTTTTCAGTCGGAAAATTTTTGGTATCTTCGGAGGTTTTTCGTTTGGGAGCCATTTAGGGTTTTAGTTGAGGAAGATGAAGATGGCAGATTTGTGTAGAGAGAGAGAGAGAGAGAGAGAAAGGCGGATTTGCAGAGGTAATGGTTTTGGGATAAATTGCCGTGTAAATTTTGGTTTGATTTGATGAGCTTTTATTTTGGGACGCAATTTATGGGAATTGTGAAGAGGAATTAAATGTGGCTTTTCCCTTCCTTCTTTAAATCCGGTGAATGAATTTCGTTTTAAGTTTGTACATGAACGCTGGTGAAGCGTTGCCATTAAAAAAATATTTGTGGGGGATGAATGAAAGAGGATAATAAATGGAAGAAGAGAAAATAAAATAAAATAAAGATAATATTTACGTGGAAAGAAAGAAAAGAGTAGAAAGTGTGAACTCATGCATGTAACATGTTCATTCTATATGTACAGCAACCTTTCTATTTTTACTCAAGTATATGCATGGACAATAAGGGGAGTATTATAAAGACTAATGTGAGTCCTTTACAATGACTGTATAATGAGTGATCAATTCACAAAATGTTGCTGGCCACTTACTGTAATCTTGTAACTAAGGGTTTTATTTGAAGTAGCACACTCAATGAATTCTAATCATCCTTAGCTCTAAGCGAATTTTCTCGAATTTTTCTCTAGGAAGTGGTTTAGTCAAAATGTCAGCTATTTGATTTTCAGTTGGACAAAATTCAAGTTTGACAAGACCTTTTTTTACATTATCCTTAAGGAAATGATGTCGAATGTGAATATGTTTGACCCTTGAATGATGAACTAGATCCTTAGATATACAAATAACACTAGTGTTATCACAGTAGATAGGAACACACTTAACCTTAATGCCAAAATCTCTTACTTGTTGCTTGATACAAAGGACCTGGGAACAGCATGCAGCAGCAGCCACATACTCTGCCTCTACTGTGGATAAGGCAACAGTATTCTGCTTCTTTGAGCTCCATGACACCAAGCTTGATCCTAGGTACTGGACAATGCCTGATGTGCTCTTGCGGTTAACCAAGTCTCCAGCATAATCCGCATTCGAATAGCTTACTAGGTCAAACACGTCACTTCGAGGATAGAACAAACATAAGTCATCGCTTCCTTTCAAATACCTTAGAATTCCCTTAACTGTTGTTAAGTGAGATTCTTTAGGATTTGATTGGAACCGAGCACATAAACCAACACTAAAAGAAATATCGGGTCTACTTGCAGTTAAGCATAGTAATGAACCAATCATACCTCGATATTGCTTCTCATTTACACACTTACCATTTGAATCTTCATCTAACCTTGTTCCTGTTCCTATGGGAGTGTGGTTGGTTTTAAATGTTCCAGTCCATATTTCTTGAGCAGTTCCTTGACATATTTTTGTTGATGGATCATTGTTCCTCTTTCAGTTTGCTTAATTTGCAATCCCAAAAAGAAGTTCAACTCTCCCATCATACTCATTTCAAATTCACTACTCATAAGATCAGCAAACTCCTTACAAAGAAGATCATTAGTAGCACCAAAAATTATATCATCAACATAAATCTGGACTACTAATATATCTGTCCCTTTTGATGGAAGGAACAAGGTTCTATCAACCTTACCTCTTATGAAATCATGTGAAAGCAGGAATTTTGACAACCTTTCATACCAAGATCTAGGAGCTTGTTTCAGCACATAAAGAGCTTTATCAAGCTTATAGACTTAATTTGGAAGTTTCGGATTTTCAAATCCAGGAGGTTGTTCCACATAGACGTCTTCAATTAAAAAACCATTTAGAAATGCACACTTGACGTCCATTTGGTACAACTTAAATCCCATAAAGGCAGCAAAGGCAATCAAAATTCTAATTGCTTCTATTCTAGCAACAGGAGCAAAGGTTTCGTCAAAATCAATACCTTCTTGTTGATTATAACCTTTGGTAACAAGTGTAGCCTTGTTCCTTACCACAGTACCATGTTCATCAAGCTTGTTCATGAAGACCCATTTTAGTCCTATATATAACCTTCTGGTTCTTTGGTTTTGTCTCCAGGTGCTATACCTTGTTCCTCTGGAACTCATTTAGCTCCTCTTGCATAGCGTTGATCCAATCAGCCTCCTTGAGCGCTTCCATATGGTTCTTAGGTTCTGTCATAGATAAGAAAGCATGAAAAGCACAAAAATTCTTCAATTGGGATCTCGTTTGAGTTCCCTTTTCAATGTCACTTATTATCAATTCTAAAGGATGAGAATTTTGGTGTTTCCAAGACTTTGGATCAAATCTCCTAGTTGCTTCTTGAGTTTCTTGAGGTGATTGATTCACTTGATCTTCTTCTGGATCAGGAGTTCCTTGATCCTCCTGTTGCTTGTTCCTCAAGGGGATCAGGCACAGGGTTATCAGGATCAGGAACTTGCTTGTTCTCTTTTCCTACAGGGGTTAGTTCCTCATCATTTTGATTAAACTCATCAGGACGAGTTAAACCAATTTCAAAGTTATCATTTTGACTCTGTTCCTGCAGGGAGTTAGTCTCATCAAAAATAACATGGACACTTTCCTCGACACACATTGTTCGCTTATTATAGATACGATAAGCCTTATTACTCAAGGCATATTCTAGAAAAATAGTCTCATCACTTCTAGCATCAAACTTTCCTAAGTTGTCCTTTCCATTGTTATGTACAAAACATTTACATCCAAAGACACGAAAATAAGAAATATTGGGTTTTCTTCCTCTAAGGAGCTCATAAGGAGTCTTCATGGTAGTTGGCCTTAGCATGACATGATTGATGATGTAGCATGTCGTATTCACTGCTTCAGCCCAAAAGTTCTTCGGAAGACCGCTTGCAATTATCATCGTCCTTGCCATATCCTCAAGAGTTCGGTTCTTCCTCTCGACAACACCATTCTGTTGTGGTGTTCTTGGAGCTGAGAAATTATGATCTAAGCCTTCATTGCTACAAAATTCATCAAACTTGGAGTTTTCAAACTCCGTACCATGGTCAGATCTTAAATGCTCTAATTTAAAACCACTTATTCTTTGAATCTTTTTAGCAAAGGTTTGAAATTCATCAAACGTTTCATCCTTACTATGAAGAAAAATAACCCATGTGTATCTCGAAAAATCATCTACTATGACTAATACATATTTCTTACTGGAACAGGGCCACATAAGTCCATGTGAAGAACTTTGTGTGCCTACTGACAGGCGTGTCGCGCACCTAACAAAAATAAATAACCTAACTAATCCTCCTAAGTATGTAGTAGGGCAAGTTAGGGTCGATCCCACAGAGAGAAAGTTGTTCGATGATTAGCCGTTAAGTAATGGTAAGACTAAAGGAGGTTTATATCAAAGATGGTCGAATTAACTATACTATTCAATATATAAATAAAAGACTCTATAGTTAAGTATCCCCACTAGCATGAATTAATACAATGATAATTCCTTCCCCAAACTAGTCAATTTAAATATTCACAAGGAAAAGTATACCCTATAAAATACCATAAATCTCTCCCGAGTATCTATGGCTTCTCTAATATGCACTCAAGCCTACTCCCGTGGAATCATGCAAATTAAAGACATTAAACGCGGCACTCTAACTTCCTAACAATCCATTCTACCTACCCCCTTGGAGAACTTCATGTCTTTAATTGAAATATTCAAATCTGTCAAAACCCAACTCCCGTTGTGATCAAGGCAATGGAATCATAACAATACTAGTTATCCCTAATCTAGTATTAGAATATGCACAATCAATTAAGCAAGAACAATTAAGCAATTAATTTGGGAATTTAAAGGTATAATCATGAATTAATTCACACTAGGGTTCAACATAACCACAGATTACAAAACTATTAAAGCATAATTGCAATAAATAAAGAAAATAGAGAAGAATAATAAAACATCATAATATAAAACAAGGAGAAAAGAAGAAGAAAAGAGATACTTGAATTAATGGAAGAAAGGTGGAGACTTGGAGAACAATGGAGATCTACAAATTTCTCTTTCTAACTTCTCTCTCTAAAAATCATAAGTATAAACTAATAATGATGATGTCTCATCTAAGGTCCTCAAAATAATGTTTAAAGTCCTATTTATAAGCTAAGATTAATATAAACCGACATAAGTTAGGTCACGCGGAAGATACGACATTACAGCAGGTTGCACGGGCAAGCAACTATGCGCACGGGAGTGCAGGGTCGTGCACAGTCGAGCGAAATCTTGCTCGGTCGTGCGAGGAAGGCAGAAACATTCGTGACTTTTGATTCCAGGTTGCACGGCCGAGCACATATCCGCACGGGCGTGCGGGCGAGACAGTGGCTTCAGCTCAACTTTGAACATCTATAACTTTTGATCCAGAGCTTTGTTTCACACATGTAATATATCGTTGGAAAGCTATTGAAGTCTAGTTTCGAACCCAGTTGGAATTACCTCATTATCATTCTTGTGTCAAATGTTATGAGTGAAATGGTGCAGAGGTATCATATTTCGCACAAGTACACAAAGTCGTGTGTATCTTCTTCACTTTCAATCCGTTTTGGGCACATGATATATCGTTGTGAAGGTCATACAAGTGCCTTAATCTTCATATCCTCAAATAGGAGTTCAAAGTACCTGAGATTACATCAAAAGACCAAAAAACCCGTGAAAGTATCGTAGGTCCTGAAAAGGGACCTAAATATGCACAAATGCAACGTAAATGCTCTAATGCTACATGAAAATGCACCTAATATGAAAGTAAATTATGTTAGAATATGCACTTTTCAAACTCCCCCAAGCTAAACATTTGCTTGTCCTCAAGCAAACCAAACTAATTCACAAGGGAAGAGTAAGATGAACTTTTGTACAGGATTTATACGTTCAACCATTCAATCTCCATGACATGAGATTCGGGCATATGAAAGATATTATAATTATAAGAATAGACTAAGATAGACTACAAATCGCACCTCATATAAATTCATGTAATCGCAACTTGGCTCACCATGGCAAACCACAAACCTTCCCCCAAGCTAAACTCAATTAAACTCGGCAAACCTCACTTTGGTCGAGCACACATTCCCTCATGTGTTTATGGGTAATAAATTTTCACTCAAACATATACCAAGTCAACTCGAATGAAGTATTTTTTCTTTAAACTTGGCTATCGTCTCATTATCCACTTAAAACTGGCGAAAACATGCATATAGATCATGAGGACTTACAAAGGGTTGTAGCATGGCTAAGGTAAGTGTAGGAAAAATATTTGGAATGTGGTGCTAAAAGCCAACTAGTGGAGAAAATAACACTTCAACATCTATGGCCATTAGATGCAAACGCCACAAAAACTTCTACTAGAAGTTCAACAACACATTGCCAATAAATCAAGATAATGCCCAACCTTATCAACTCCAACAAACATTATTACATCATTTATTCAATCTTTTTTTTTCACTTCTTTTTTTTTAAAAAAAATTTTTAGATCATTCTTCACAACTTCTTCATCATTCTTTCCATTTTGCACTTTGACACTATAACTTTAAGCATTTTTTTTCTTTCAACATATTTTCTTCCAATAATTACCGAAAAACCACAACACAAGCTAAAACACATGAACTTTAATGTTACTCCACTTAGCAAGGCTTGGGTAGATAAACCATAAAAGGCTAGAGGCTTGTAATGTAGGTTGATCAAGAGAATGGGATGTCAAAAGCTCAACATGGGTTAATTAAAGGGAATAATATATATGAAAAGAAAAATGTCTGAAGGCTCAAAATAATGAAAAGAACACTTCAATCATATCAACGCATGCATATGCCACATAAGTCTCAAAGAGTGCCAAGGCAAGTTCAAGAATCGTACTTCATGAGGAACTATCACACAACAAAAAAATTAGAAGACTGATGTAGATGTGTCATTCTATAAGGCTTGAAAGAATCCTCACTAGGCTAATGCTTACCAAGTAAAATCAAGTCTTTCTTGGGGAATGTCAACCAATCTTACCACAAACCATTCAAGTTGCAAAACAATCGTACCATGAAGCGGTCAATGAAGACTAAATCAATCTTATAAAATTTAATTACAATATCTAAGATATGCCGAAATCTCAGAGTTATCAATGTCATGAATTAAAACATATATTTCCTATATGAATGCAACAAAAATGCAAAACTAAACTAAAATGTTCCTAATGCTAAGAAAGCAATAAATCCTAACTCACTTTCGTAGGAATCACGATTGCACTTAGCATGTGCAACAAGCCCTTTAAAACCCTAGGATGCCCTAGTGGACGAGTAAGGTCTCGTGAAGGTTTTCAGAAAGCATACCCACAAAGCCAAAATATGCAAAAATGCAGAAGAAATAATAAAAAAAATACCAAAACGAAAATATGTGCAAAGTTATAACCCAAAAAGTAAATCCTCCCCCAAGCTAAATAACACATTGTCCTCAATGTGACAAAGAAATATAGGGAGGGAAAGAAAAGGAAAACATCCACATCCACATAACAGAATCAACTTCCTCAATCACACAATCAAGTTAAACCAAAATAAATGGCAAAAAGAGATATGAGTCTCAAAAACTTGAAGAGGGGGAAAGGAAAGAGTATACCAAAAGTGTTGTGGGTGAAAACCCTTAGTTGAACCTAGAGCATAAGATCAAGTACCTAGAAATTAACCTCAATGAATAATAGGAATTCAACCCCTGGATCACAATTTGCACAAATCTTATAAGTTAGTAATAAAAAAAAATTAGAATATCCTAAATCTAAAATTTAAAAAAAAAAAAATTAATAATAATAAGGTTAGAAAACTTGGGTTGCCTCTCAGGAATAGCTCATCAAAGCCCTTAGTAGTTTGTCAAATGCATCTGCATGCATCTCACAGAAAAGCAAATAATATACAAAAGAAAATGTAGAATAAATTAGTTTTAATTCTCTAGAAGACCTGCAAAAAGGAAAATCAAAGAAAAAGTTATATCCACAAGAGAAGGAAGAAAAAGAAAAATTATTAGTCTTTTTACATGACCCAGCAGGTTGGAAAGAAACCGAATGTACATAAATTTCATGATCATATGAGTCATTCAAAGACGGGGAAATAAGGAATGAAGGAGGATATAATATAGGAGAAGAAGGAATGAGGTCAAGCTTTTGAGAGAAAGGAACATGGAACTCAAAAACAGTAGGGGGAACCGATAAAGACTCATGAATCACATCACTCTCATCTATAGACTTCTCGAAGGAAGGTTTTTCAACCAAGGTTTCTTCCTCCTTTAAAATACCCATCACATTGATCTCTCCTATAATTTGATCATCATCCTCATAACTCTCATTCTCTATACAACCGCATCATCATCATCATAAATATACGGTTGGGGATGAGAATTTGGAGTGTAATAATCAAATTCATATTGGGGTGAGGGATTAAAATCATTCACTAATGTCACATCACACAAAGAAATTGCATGAGAAGTAGAGTGACAATTCGAAGAATAAGAAGGTGTTGTAATACAACTATAGGGTTGTAGGGTTGGTCTAGCAGATAAAGACATATCCCATTCATAGTTATTCTTAGCCAACCACTCAATTAAATCCCAACAATAATCTGGTGATTGGGCTAGAAATTTCCCATTAGACATAGAATCAAACACCACCCTAGTTTCCTCATTTAAACCCTCATAAATTACTAGGCACATATCCCAAATTTCAATTCCATGTTTAGGACCAATAAAATCGCCAAGCCTATAATAGTATTTCCAAAACAATTCATTCTCATATTGAGGAAAAGAAAAAATTGCTCTAGAATTACTAGCAAAAATATTGGGTTCATGGAACATGTACGGTAATTCATGAGAACTCATGCAAAAATTGGGAGAATTTTGATGTGATGCATCAAAACTATAAACATGAGAACCACAAGAATTATGACTATGGTGCCTATCAAAAGAATTATCCCCATCATAATAATAATATGACTCCATGATACGAAAAAGAAAGAAAAGAAAAAAGAAAAAAAAATTCACAAAAGAAAGTAAAAAAAAATTATATACACTATAGTCTCACCAACAATAAAAACAAAATAAAACAAACTATCTCCCCGGCAACGGCGCCAAAATTTCACAGGCGTGTCGCGCACCTAATAAAAATAAATAACCTAACTAATCCTCCTAAGTATGTAGTAGGGTAAGTTAGGGTCGATCCCACAGAGAGAAAGTTGTTCTATGATTAGCCGTTAAGTAATGGTAAGACTAAAGGAGGTTTATATCAAAGATGGTTGAATTAACTATACTATTCAATATATAAATAAAAGACTCTATAGTTAAGTATCCCCACTAGCATGAATTAATACAATGATAATTCCTACCCCAAACTAGTCAATTTAAATATTCACAAGGAAAAGTATACCCTACAAAATACCATAAATCTCTCCCGAGTATCTATGGCTTCTCTAATATGCACTCAAGCCTGCTCCCGTGGAATCATGCAAATTAAAGACATTGAACGCGGCACTCTAACTTCCTAACAATCCATTCTACCTACTCCCGTGGAGAACTTCATGTCCTTAATTGAAATATTCAAAATTGTCAAAACCCAACTCCCGTTGTGATCAAGACAATGGAATCATAACAATACTAGTTATCCCTAATCTAGTATTGGAATATGCACAATCAATTAAGCAAGAACAATTAAGCAATTAATTTGGGAATTTAAAGGTATAATCATGAATTAATTCACACTAGGGTTCAACTTAACCATAGATTACAAAACTATGAAAGCATAATTGAAATAAATAAAGAAAATAGAGAAGAATAATAAAACATCATAATATAAAACAAGGAGAAAAGAAGAAGAAAAGATATACTTGAATTAATGGAAGAAAGGTGGAGACTTGGAGAACAATGGAGATCTACAAATTTCTCTCTCTAACTTCTCTCTCTAAAAATCATAAGTATAAACTAATAATGATGATGTCTCATCTAAGGTCCTCAAAATAATGTTTAAAGTCCTATTTATAAGCTAAGATTAATATAAACCGACATAAGTTAGGTCACGCGGAAGATACGACATTACAGCAGGTTGCACGGGCAAGCAACTATGCGCACGGGAGTGCAGGGTCGTGCACAGTCGAGCGAAATCTTGCTCGGTCGTGCGAGCAAGGCAGAAACATTCGTGACTTTTGATTCCAGGTTGCACGGCCGAGCACATATCCGCACGGGCGTGCGGGCGAGACAAGTGGCTTCAGCTCAACTTTGAACATCTATAACTTTTGATCCAGAGCTTTGTTTCACACATGTAATATATCGTTGGAAAGCTATTGAAGTCTAGTTTCGAACCCAGTTGGAATTACCTCATTATCATTCTTGTGTCAAATGTTATGAGTGAAATGGTGCAGAGGTATCATATTTCGCACAAGTACACAAAGTCGTGTGTATCTTCTTCACTTTCAATCCGTTTTGGGCACATGATATATCGTTGTGAAGGTCATCCAAGTGCCTTAATCGTCACATCCTCAAATAGGAGTTCAAAGTACCTGAGATTACATCAAAAGACCAAAAAACCCGTGAAAGTATCGTAGGTCCTTAAAAGGGACCTAAATATGCACAAATGCAACGTAAATGCTCTAATGCTACATGAAAATGCACCTAATATGAAACTAAATTATGTTAGAATATGCACTTTTCAAACTCCCCCAAGCTAAACATTTGCTTGTCCTCAAGCAAACCAAACCAATTCACAAGGGAAGAGTAAGATGAACTTTTGTACAGGATTTATACGTTCAACCATTCAATCTCCAAGACATGAGATTCGGGCATATGAAAGATATTATAATTATAAGATTAGACTAAGATAGACTACAAATCGCACCTCATATAAATTCATGTAATCGCAACTTGGCTCACCATGGCAAACCACAAACCTTCCCCCAAGCTAAACTCAATTAAACTCGGCAAACCTCACTTTGGTCGAGCACACATTCCCTCATGTGTTTATGGGTAATAAACATTCACTCAAACATATACCAAGTCAACTCGAATGAAGTATTTTTTCTTTAAACTTGGCTATCGTCTCATTATCCACTTAAAACTGGCGAAAACATGCATATAGATCATGAGGACTTACAAAGGGTTGTAGCATGGCTAAGGTAAGTGTAGGAAAAATATTTGGAATGTGGTGCTAAAAGCCAACTAGTGGAGAAAATAACACTTCAACATCTATGGCCATTAGATGCAAACGCCACAAAAACTTCTACTAGAAGTTCAACAACACATTGCCAATAAATCAAGATAATACCCAACCTTATCAACTCCAACAAACATTATTACACCATTTATTCAATATTTTTTTTTCACTTCTTTTTTTTAAAAAAAAATTTTTAGATCATTCTTCACAACTTCTTCATCATTCTTTCCATTTTGCACTTTGACACTATAACTTTAAGCATTTTTTTTCTTTCAACATATTTTCTTCCAATAATTACCGAAAAACCACAACACAAGCTAAAACACATGAACTTTAATGTTACTCCACTTAGCAAGGCTTGGGTAGAAAAACCATAAAAGGCTAGAGGCTTGTAATGTAGGTTGATCAAGAGAATGGGATGTCAAAAGCTCAACATAGGTTAATTAAAGGGAATAATATATATGAAAAGAAAAATGTCTGAAGGCTCAAAATAATGAAAAGAACACTTCAATCATATCAACGCATGCATATGCCACATAAGTCTCAAAGAGTGCCAAGGTAAGTTCAAGAATCGTACTTCATGAGGAACTATCACACAACAAAAAAATTAGAAGACTGATGTAGATGTGTCATTCTATAAGGCTTGAAAGAATCCTCACTAGGCTTATGCTTACCAAGTAAAATCAAGTCTTTCTTGGGGAATGTCAACCAATCTTACCACAAACCATTCAAATTGCAAAACAATCGTACCATGAAGCGGTCAATGAAGACTAAATCAATCTTATAAAATTTAATTACAATATCCAAGATATGCCGAAATCTCATGAGTTATCAATGTCATGAATTAAAACATATATTTCCTATATGAATGCAACAAAAATGCAAAACTAAACTAAAATGTTCCTAATGCTAAGAAAGCAATAAATCCTAACTCACTTTCGTAGGAATCACGATTGCACTTAGCATGTGCAACAAGCCCTTTAAAACCCTAGGATGCCCTAGTGGACGAGTAAGGTCTCGTGAAGGTTTTCAGAAAGCATACCCACAAAGCCAAAATATGCAAAAATGCAGAAGAAATAATAAAAAAAATACCAAAACGAAAATATGTGCAAAGTTATAACCCAAAAAGTAAATCCTCCCCCAAGCTAAATAACACATTGTCCTCAATGTGACAAAGAAATATAGGGAGGGAAAGAAAAGGAAAACATCCACATCCACATAACAGAATCAACTTCCTCAATCACACAATCAAGTTAAACCAAAATAAATGGCAAAAAGAGATATGAGTCTCAAAAACTTGAAGAGGGGGAAAGGAAAGAGTATACCAAAAGTGTTGTGGGTGAAAACCCTTAGTTGAACCTAGAGCATAAGATCAAGTACCTAGAAATTAACCTCAATGAATAATAGGAATTCAACCCCTGGATCACAATTTGCACAAATTTTATAAGTTAGTAATAAAAAAAAATAGAATATCCTAAATCTAAAATTTAAAAAAAAAAAAATAATAATAAGAAGGTTAGAAAACTTGGGTTGCCTCCCAGGAATAGCTCATCAAAGCCCTTAGTAGTTTGTCAAATGCATCTGCATCCATCTCACAGAAAAGCAAATAATATACAAAAGAAAATGTAGAATAAAATAGTTTTAATTCTCTAGAAGACCTGCAAAAAGGAAAATCAAAGAAAAAGTTATATCCACAAGAGAAGGAAGAAAAAGAAAAATTATTAGTCTTTTTTCATGACCCAGCAGGTTGGAAAGAAACCGAATGTACATAAATTTCATGATCATATGAGTCATTCAAAGAGGGGGAAATAAGGAATGAAGGAGGATATAATATAGGAGAAGAAGGAATGAGGTCAAGCTTTTAAGAGAAAGGAACATGAAACTCAAAAACAGTAGGGGGAACCGATAAAGACTCATGAATCACATCACTCTCATCTATAGACTTCTCGAAGGAAGGTTTTTCAACCAAGGTTTCTTCCTCCTTTAAAATACCCATCACATTGATCTCTCCTATAATTTGATCATCATCCTCATAACTCTCATTCTCTATACAACCGCATCATCATCATCATAAATATACGGTTGGGGATGAGAATTTTGAGTGTAATAATCAAATTCATATTGGGGTGAGGGATTAAAATCATTCACTAATGTCACATCACACAAAGAAATTGCATGAGAAGTAGAGTGACAATTCGAAGACTAAGAAGGTGTTGTAATACAACTATAGGGTTGTAGGGTTGGTCTAGCAGATAAAGACATATCCCATTCATAGTTATTCTTAGCCAACCACTCAATTAAATCCCAACAATAATCTGGTGATTGGGCTAGAAATTTCCCACTAGACATAGAATCAAACACCACCCTAGTTTCCTCATTTAAACCCTCATAAATTACTAGGCACATATCCCAAATTTCAATTCCATGTTTAGGACCAATAAAATCGCCAAGCCTATAATAGTATTTCCAAAACAATTCATTCTCATATTGAGGAAAAGAAAAAATTGCTCTAGAATTACTAGCAAAAATATTGGGTTCATGGAACATGTATGGTAATTCATGAGAACTCATGCAAAAATTGGGAGAATTTTGATGTGATGCATCAAAACTATAAAAATGAGAACCACAAGAATTATGACTATGGTGCCTATCAAAAGAATTATCCCCATCATAATAATAATATGACTCCATGATACGAAAAAAGAAAGAAAAGAAAAAAGAAAAAAAAATTCACAAAAGAAAGTAAAAAAAAAATTATATACACTATAGTCTCACCAACAATAAAAACTAAATAAACAAACTATCTCCCCGGCAACGGCGCCAAAATTTCACAGGCGTGTCGCGCACCTAATAAAAATAAATAACCTAACTAATCCTCCTAAGTATGTAGTAGGGTAAGTTAGGGTCGATCCCACAGAGAGAAAGTTGTTCTATGATTAGCCGTTAAGTAATGGTAAGACTAAAGGAGGTTTATATCAAAGATGGTCGAATTAACTATACTATTCAATATATAAATAAAATACTCTATAGTTAAGTATCCCCACTAGCATGAATTAATACAATGATAATTCCCACCCCAAACTAGTCAATTTAAATATTCACAAGGAAAAGTATACCCTATAAAATACCATAAATCTCTCCCGAGTATCTATGGCTTCTCTAATATGCACTCAAGCCTGCTCCCGTGGAATCATGAAAATTAATGACATTAAACGCGGCACTCTAACTTCCTAACAATCCATTCTACCTACTCCCGTGGAGAACTTCATGTCCTTAATTGAAATATTCAAATCTGTCAAAACCCAACTCCCGTTGTGATCAAGACAATGGAATCATAACAATACTAGTTATCCCTAATCTAGTATTGGAATATGCACAATCAATTAAGCAAGAACAATTAAGCAATTAATTTGGGAATTTAAAGGTATAATCATGAATTAATTCACACTAGGGTTCAACTTAACCATAGATTACAAAACTATGAAAGCATAATTGAAATAAATAAAGAAAATCGAGAAGAATAATAAAACATCATAATATAAAACAAGGAGAAAAGAAGAAGAAAAGAGATACTTGAATTAATGGAAGAAAGGTGGAGACTTGGAGAACAATGGAGATCTACAAATTTCTCTCTCTAACTTCTCTCTCTAAAAATCATAAGTATAAACTAATAATGATGATGTCTCATCTAAGGTCCTCAAAATAATGTTTAAAGTCCTATTTATAAGCTAAGATTAATATAAACCGACATAAGTTAGGTCACGCGGAAGATACGACATTACAGCAAGTTGCACGGGCAAGCAACTATGCGCACGGGAGTGCAGGGTCGTGCACAGTCGAGCGAAATCTTGCTCGGTCATGCGAGCAAGGCAGAAACATTCGTGACTTTTGATTCCAGGTTGCACGGCCGAGCACATATCCGCACGGGTGTACGGGCGAGACAGTGGCTTCAGCTCAACTTTGAACATCTATAACTTTTGATCCAGAGCTTTGTTTCACACATGTAATATATCGTTGGAAAGCTATTGAAGTCTAGTTTCAAACCCAGTTGGAATTACCTCATTATCATTCTTGTGTCAAATGTTATGAGTGAAATGGTGCAGAGGTATCATATTTCGCACAAGTACACAAAGTCGTGTGTATCTTCTTCACTTTCAATCCGTTTTGGGCACATGATATATCGTTGTGAAGGTCATCCAAGTGCCTTAATCGTCATATCCTCAAATAGGAGTTCAAAGTACCTGAGATTACATCAAAAGACCAAAAAACCCGTGAAAGTATCGTAGGTCCTAAAAAGGGACCTAAATATGCACAAATGCAACGTAAATGCTCTAATGCTACATGAAAATGCACCTAATATGAAACTAAATTATGTTAGAATATGCACTTTTCAAACTCCCCCAAGCTAAACATTTGCTTGTCCTCAAGCAAACCAAACCAATTCACAAGGGAAGAGTAAGATGAACTTTTGTACAGGATTTATACGTTCAACCATTCAATCTCCAAGACATGAGATTCAGGCATATGAAAGATATTATAATTATAAGATTAGACTAAGATAGACTACAAATCGCACCTCATATAAATTCATGTAATCGCAACTTGGCTCACCATGGCAAACTACAAACCTTCCCACAAGCTAAACTCAATTAAACTCGGCAAACCTCACTTTGGTCGAGCACACATTCCCTCATGTGTTTATGGGTAATAAATTTTCACTCAAACATATACCAAGTCAACTCGAATGAAGTATTTTTTCTTTAAACTTGGCTATCGTCTCATTATCCACTTAAAACTGGCGAAAACATGCATATACATCATGAGGACTTACAAAGGGTTGTAGCATGGCTAAGGTAAGTGTAGGAAAAATATTTGGAATGTGGTGCTAAAAGCCAACTAGTGGAGAAAATAACACTTCAACATCTATGGCCATTAGATGCAAACGCCACAAAAACTTCTACTAGAAGTTCAACAACACATTGCCAATAAATCAAGATAATACCCAACCTTATCAACTCCAACAAACATTATTACACCATTTATTCAATCTTTTTTTTCACTTCTTTTTTTTAAAAAAAAAAATTTTAGATCATTCTTCACAACTTCTTCATCATTCTTTCCATTTTGCACTTTGACACTGTAACTTTAAGCATTTTTTTTCTTTCAACATATTTTCTTCCAATAATTACCGAAAAACCACAACACAAGCTAAAACACATGAACTTTAATGTTACTCCACTTAGCAAGGCTTGGGTAGAGAAACCATAAAAGGCTAGAGGCTTGTAATGTAGGTTGATCAAGAGAATGGGATGTCAAAAGCTCAACATGGGTTAATTAAAGGGAATAATATATATGAAAAGAAAAATGTCTGAAGGCTCAAAATAATGAAAAGAACACTTCAATCATATCAACGCATGCATATGCCACATAAGTCTCAAAGAGTGCCAAGGCAAGTTCAAGAATCGTACTTCATGAGGAACTATCACACAACAAAAAAATTAGAAGACTGATGTAGATGTGTCATTCTATAAGGCTTGAAAGAATCCTCACTAGGCTTATGCTTACCAAGTAAAATCAAGTCTTTCTTGGGGAATGTCAACCAATCTTACCACAAACCATTCAAATTGCAAAACAATCGTACCATGAAGCGGTCAATGAAGACTAAATCAATCTTATAAAATTTAATTACAATATCCAAGATATGCCGAAATCTCATGAGTTATCAATGTCATGAATTAAAACATATATTTCCTATATGAATGCAACAAAAATGCAAAACTAAACTAAAATGTTCCTAATGCTAAGAAAGCAATAAATCCTAACTCACTTTCGTAGGAATCACGATTGCACTTAGCATGTGCAACAAGCCCTTTAAAACCCTAGGATGCCCTAGTGGACGAGTAAGGTCTCGTGAAGGTTTTTAGAAAGCATACCCACAAAGCCAAAATATGCAAAAATGCAGAAGAAATAATAAAAAAAATACCAAAACGAAAATATGTGCAAAGTTATAACCCAAAAAGTAAATCCTCCCCCAAGCTAAATAACACATTGTCCTCAATGTGACAAAGAAATATAGGGAGGGAAAGAAAAGGAAAACATCCACATCCACATAACAGAATCAACTTCCTCAATCACACAATCAAGTTAAACCAAAATAAATGGCAAAAAGAGATATGAGTCTCAAAAACTTGAAGAGGGGGAAAGGAAAGAGTATACCAAAAGTGTTGTGGGTGAAAACCCTTAGTTGAACCTAGAGCATAAGATCAAGTACCTAGAAATTAACCTCAATGAATAATAGGAATTCAACCCCTGGATCACAATTTGCACAAATTTTATAAGTTAGTAATAAAAAAAAAATAGAATATCCTAAATCTAAAATTTAAAAAAAAATAAAAATAATAATAAGGTTAGAAAACTTGGGTTGCCTCTCAGGAATAGCTCATCAAAGCCCTTAGTAGTTTGTCAAATGCATCTGCATGCATCTCACAGAAAAGCAAATAATATACAAAAGAAAATGTAGAATAAATTAGTTTTAATTCTCTAGAAGACCTGCAAAAAGCAAAATCAAAGAAAAAGTTATATCCACAAGAGAAGGAAGAAAAAGAAAAATTATTAGTCTTTTTACATGACCCAGTAGGTTGGAAAGAAACCGAATGTGCATAAATTTCATGATCATATGAGTCATTCAAAGAGGGGGAAATAAGGAATGAAGGAGGATATAATATAGGAGAAGAAGGAATGAGGTCAAGCTTTTGAGAGAAAGGAACATGGAACTCAAAAACAGTAGGGGGAACCGATAAAGACTCATGAATCACATCACTCTCATCTATAGACTTCTCGAAGGAAGGTTTTTCAACCAAGGTTTCTTCCTCCTTTAAAATACCCATCACATTGATCTCTCCTATAATTTGATCATCATCCTCATAACTCTCATTCTCTATACAACCGCATCATCATCATCATAAATATACGGTTGGGGATGAGAATTTTGAGTGTAATAATCAAATTCATATTGGGGTGAGGGATTAAAATCATTCACTAATGTCACATCACACAAAGAAATTGCATGAGAAGTAGAGTGACAATTCGAAGAATAAGAAGGTGTTGTAATACAACTATAGGGTTGTAGGGTTGGTCTAGCAGATAAAGACATATCCCATTCATAGTTATTCTTAGCCAACCACTCAATTAAATCCCAACAATAATCTGGTGATTGGGCTAGAAATTTCCCATTAGACATAGAATCAAACACCACCCTAGTTTCCTCATTTAAACCCTCATAAATTACTAGGCACATATCCCAAATTTCAATTCCATGTTTAGGACCAATAAAATCGCCAAGCCTATAATAGTATTTCCAAAACAATTCATTCTCATATTGAGGAAAAGAAAAAATTGCTCTAGAATTACTAGCAAAAATATTGGGTTCATGGAACATGTACGGTAATTCATGAGAACTCATGCAAAAATTGGGAGAATTTTGATGTGATGCATCAAAACTATAAACATGAGAACCACAAGAATTATGACTATGGTGCCTATCAAAAGAATTATCCCCATCATAATAATAATATGACTCCATGATACGAAAAAAAAAGAAAAGAAAAAAGAAAAAAAATTCACAAAAGAAAGTAAAAAAAAATTATATACACTATAGTCTCACCAACAATAAAAACTAAATAAAACAAACTATCTCCCCGGCAACGGCGCCAAAATTTCACAGGCGTGTCGCGCACCTAATAAAAATAAATAACCTAACTAATCCTCCTAAGTATGTAGTAGGGTAAGTTAGGGTCGATCCCACAGAGAGAAAGTTGTTCTATGATTAGCCGTTAAGTAATGGTAAGACTAAAGGAGGTTTATATCAAAGATGGTCGAATTAACTATACTATTCAATATATAAATAAAAGACTCTATAGTTAAGTATCCCCACTAGCATGAATTAATACAATGATAATTCCTACCCCAAACTAGTCAATTTAAATATTCACAAGGAAAAGTATACCCTACAAAATACCATAAATCTCTCCCGAGTATCTATGGCTTCTCTAATATGCACTCAAGCCTGCTCCCGTGGAATCATGCAAATTAAAGACATTGAACGCGGCACTCTAACTTCCTAACAATCCATTCTACCTACTCCCGTGGAGAACTTCATGTCCTTAATTGAAATATTCAAAATTGTCAAAACCCAACTCCCGTTGTGATCAAGACAATGGAATCATAACAATACTAGTTATCCCTAATCTAGTATTGGAATATGCACAATCAATTAAGCAAGAACAATTAAGCAATTAATTTGGGAATTTAAAGGTATAATCATGAATTAATTCACACTAGGGTTCAACTTAACCATAGATTACAAAACTATGAAAGCATAATTGAAATAAATAAAGAAAATAGAGAAGAATAATAAAACATCATAATATAAAACAAGGAGAAAAGAAGAAGAAAAGATATACTTGAATTAATGGAAGAAAGGTGGAGACTTGGAGAACAATGGAGATCTACAAATTTCTCTCTCTAACTTCTCTCTCTAAAAATCATAAGTATAAACTAATAATGATGATGTCTCATCTAAGGTCCTCAAAATAATGTTTAAAGTCCTATTTATAAGCTAAGATTAATATAAACCGACATAAGTTAGGTCACGCGGAAGATACGACATTACAGCAGGTTGCACGGGCAAGCAACTATGCGCACGGGAGTGCAGGGTCGTGCACAGTCGAGCGAAATCTTGCTCGGTCGTGCGAGCAAGGCAGAAACATTCGTGACTTTTGATTCCAGGTTGCACGGCCGAGCACATATCCGCACGGGCGTGCGGGCGAGACAGTGGCTTCAGCTCAACTTTGAACATCTATAACTTTTGATCCAGAGCTTTGTTTCACACATGTAATATATCGTTGGAAAGCTATTGAAGTCTAGTTTCGAACCCAGTTGGAATTACCTCATTATCATTCTTGTGTCAAATGTTATGAGTGAAATGGTGCAGAGGTATCATATTTCGCACAAGTACACAAAGTCGTGTGTATCTTCTTCACTTTCAATCCGTTTTGGGCACATGATATATCGTTGTGAAGGTCATCCAAGTGCCTTAATCGTCACATCCTCAAATAGGAGTTCAAAGTACCCTGAGATTACATCAAAAGACCAAAAAACCCGTGAAAGTATCGTAGGTCCTTAAAAGGGACCTAAATATGCACAAATGCAACGTAAATGCTCTAATGCTACATGAAAATGCACCTAATATGAAACTAAATTATGTTAGAATATGCACTTTTCAAACTCCCCCAAGCTAAACATTTGCTTGTCCTCAAGCAAACCAAACCAATTCACAAGGGAAGAGTAAGATGAACTTTTGTACAGGATTTATACGTTCAACCATTCAATCTCCAAGACATGAGATTCAGGCATATGAAAGATATTATAATTATAAGATTAGACTAAGATAGACTACAAATCGCACCTCATATAAATTCATGTAATCGCAACTTGGCTCACCATGGCAAACTACAAACCTTCCCACAAGCTAAACTCAATTAAACTCGGCAAACCTCACTTTGGTCGAGCACACATTCCCTCATGTGTTTATGGGTAATAAATTTTCACTCAAACATATACCAAGTCAACTCGAATGAAGTATTTTTTCTTTAAACTTGGCTATCGTCTCATTATCCACTTAAAACTGGCGAAAACATGCATATACATCATGAGGACTTACAAAGGGTTGTAGCATGGCTAAGGTAAGTGTAGGAAAAATATTTGGAATGTGGTGCTAAAAGCCAACTAGTGGAGAAAATAACACTTCAACATCTATGGCCATTAGATGCAAACGCCACAAAAACTTCTACTAGAAGTTCAACAACACATTGCCAATAAATCAAGATAATACCCAACCTTATCAACTCCAACAAACATTATTACACCATTTTATTCAATCTTTTTTTTTCACTTCTTTTTTTTAAAAAAAAAAATTTTAGATCATTCTTCACAACTTCTTCATCATTCTTTCCATTTTGCACTTTGACACTGTAACTTTAAGCATTTTTTTTCTTTCAACATATTTTCTTCCAATAATTACCGAAAAACCACAACACAAGCTAAAACACATGAACTTTAATGTTACTCCACTTAGCAAGGCTTGGGTAGAGAAACCATAAAAGGCTAGAGGCTTGTAATGTAGGTTGATCAAGAGAATGGGATGTCAAAAGCTCAACATGGGTTAATTAAAGGGAATAATATATATGAAAAGAAAAATGTCTGAAGGCTCAAAATAATGAAAAGAACACTTCAATCATATCAACGCATGCATATGCCACATAAGTCTCAAAGAGTGCCAAGGCAAGTTCAAGAATCGTACTTCATGAGGAACTATCACACAACAAAAAAATTAGAAGACTGATGTAGATGTGTCATTCTATAAGGCTTGAAAGAATCCTCACTAGGCTTATGCTTACCAAGTAAAATCAAGTCTTTCTTGGGGAATGTCAACCAATCTTACCACAAACCATTCAAATTGCAAAACAATCGTACCATGAAGCGGTCAATGAAGACTAAATCAATCTTATAAAATTTAATTACAATATCCAAGATATGCCGAAATCTCATGAGTTATCAATGTCATGAATTAAAACATATATTTCCTATATGAATGCAACAAAAATGCAAAACTAAACTAAAATGTTCCTAATGCTAAGAAAGCAATAAATCCTAACTCACTTTCGTAGGAATCACGATTGCACTTAGCATGTGCAACAAGCCCTTTAAAACCCTAGGATGCCCTAGTGGACGAGTAAGGTCTCGTGAAGGTTTTTAGAAAGCATACCCACAAAGCCAAAATATGCAAAAATGCAGAAGAAATAATAAAAAAAATACCAAAACGAAAATATGTGCAAAGTTATAACCCAAAAAGTAAATCCTCCCCCAAGCTAAATAACACATTGTCCTCAATGTGACAAAGAAATATAGGGAGGGAAAGAAAAGGAAAACATCCACATCCACATAACAGAATCAACTTCCTCAATCACACAATCAAGTTAAACCAAAATAAATGGCAAAAAGAGATATGAGTCTCAAAAACTTGAAGAGGGGGAAAGGAAAGAGTATACCAAAAGTGTTGTGGGTGAAAACCCTTAGTTGAACCTAGAGCATAAGATCAAGTACCTAGAAATTAACCTCAATGAATAATAGGAATTCAACCCCTGGATCACAATTTGCACAAATTTTATAAGTTAGTAATAAAAAAAAAAATAGAATATCCTAAATCTAAAATTTAAAAAAAAATAAAAATAATAATAAGGTTAGAAAACTTGGGTTGCCTCTCAGGAATAGCTCATCAAAGCCCTTAGTAGTTTGTCAAATGCATCTGCATGCATCTCACAGAAAAGCAAATAATATACAAAAGAAAATGTAGAATAAATTAGTTTTAATTCTCTAGAAGACCTGCAAAAAGCAAAATCAAAGAAAAAGTTATATCCACAAGAGAAGGAAGAAAAAGAAAAATTATTAGTCTTTTTACATGACCCAAAAGAGGTTGGAAAGAAACCGAATGTGCATAAATTTCATGATCATATGAGTCATTCAAAGAGGGGGAAATAAGGAATGAAGGAGGATATAATATAGGAGAAGAAGGAATGAGGTCAAGCTTTTGAGAGAAAGGAACATGGAACTCAAAAACAGTAGGGGGAACCGATAAAGACTCATGAATCACATCACTCTCATCTATAGACTTCTCGAAGGAAGGTTTTTCAACCAAGGTTTCTTCCTCCTTTAAAATACCCATCACATTGATCTCTCCTATAATTTGATCATCATCCTCATAACTCTCATTCTCTATACAACCGCATCATCATCATCATAAATATACGGTTGGGGATGAGAATTTTGAGTGTAATAATCAAATTCATATTGGGGTGAGGGATTAAAATCATTCACTAATGTCACATCACACAAAGAAATTGCATGAGAAGTAGAGTGACAATTCGAAGAATAAGAAGGTGTTGTAATACAACTATAGGGTTGTAGGGTTGGTCTAGCAGATAAAGACATATCCCATTCATAGTTATTCTTAGCCAACCACTCAATTAAATCCCAACAATAATCTGGTGATTGGGCTAGAAATTTCCCATTAGACATAGAATCAAACACCACCCTAGTTTCCTCATTTAAACCCTCATAAATTACTAGGCACATATCCCAAATTTCAATTCCATGTTTAGGACCAATAAAATCGCCAAGCCTATAATAGTATTTCCAAAACAATTCATTCTCATATTGAGGAAAAGAAAAAATTGCTCTAGAATTACTAGCAAAAATATTGGGTTCATGGAACATGTACGGTAATTCATGAGAACTCATGCAAAAATTGGGAGAATTTTGATGTGATGCATCAAAACTATAAACATGAGAACCACAAGAATTATGACTATGGTGCCTATCAAAAGAATTATCCCCATCATAATAATAATATGACTCCATGATACGAAAAAGAAAGAAAAGAAAAAAGAAAAAAAATTCACAAAAGAAAGTAAAAAAAAAATTATATACACTATAGTCTCACCAACAATAAAAACTAAATAAAACAAACTATCTCCCCGGCAACGGCGCCAAAATTTGACAGGCGTGTCGCGCACCTAATAAAAATAAATAACCTAACTAATCCTCCTAAGTATGTAGTAGGGTAAGTTAGGGTCGATCCCACAGAGAGAAAGTTGTTCTATGATTAGCCGTTAAGTAATGGTAAGACTAAAGGAGGTTTATATCAAAGATGGTCGAATTAACTATACTATTCAATATATAAATAAAAGACTCTATAGTTAAGTATCCCCACTAGCATGAATTAATACAATGATAATTCCTACCCCAAACTAGTCAATTTAAATATTCAAAAGGAAAAGTATACCCTACAAAATACCATAAATCTCTCCCGAGTATCTATGGCTTCTCTAATATGCACTCAAGCCTGCTCCCGTGGAATCATGCAAATTAAAGACATTGAACGCGGCACTCTAACTTCCTAACAATCCATTCTACCTACTCCCGTGGAGAACTTCATGTCCTTAATTGAAATATTCAAAATTGTCAAAACCCAACTCCCGTTGTGATCAAGACAATGGAATCATAACAATACTAGTTATCCCTAATCTAGTATTGGAATATGCACAATCAATTAAGCAAGAACAATTAAGCAATTAATTTGGGAATTTAAAGGTATAATCATGAATTAATTCACACTAGGGTTCAACTTAACCATAGATTACAAAACTATGAAAGCATAATTGAAATAAATAAAGAAAATAGAGAAGAATAATAAAACATCATAATATAAAACAAGGAGAAAAGAAGAAGAAAAGATATACTTGAATTAATGGAAGAAAGGTGGAGACTTGGAGAACAATGGAGATCTACAAATTTCTCTCTCTAACTTCTCTCTCTAAAAATCATAAGTATAAACTAATAATGATGATGTCTCATCTAAGGTCCTCAAAATAATGTTTAAAGTCCTATTTATAAGCTAAGATTAATATAAACCGACATAAGTTAGGTCACGCGGAAGATACGACATTACAAAGCGAGTTGCACGGGCAAGCAACTATGCGCACGGGAGTGCAGGGTCGTGCACAGTCGAGCGAAATCTTGCTCGGTCGTGCGAGCAAGGCAGAAACATTCGTGACTTTTGATTCCAGGTTGCACGGCCGAGCACATATCCGCACGGGCGTGCGGGCGAGACAGTGGCTTCAGCTCAACTTTGAACATCTATAACTTTTGATCCAGAGCTTTGTTTCACACATGTAATATATCGTTGGAAAGCTATTGAAGTCTAGTTTCGAACCCAGTTGGAATTACCTCATTATCATTCTTGTGTCAAATGTTATGAGTGAAATGGTGCAGAGGTATCATATTTCGCACAAGTACACAAAGTCGTGTGTATCTTCTTCACTTTCAATCCGTTTTGGGCACATGATATATCGTTGTGAAGGTCATCCAAGTGCCTTAATCGTCACATCCTCAAATAGGAGTTCAAAGTACCTGAGATTACATCAAAAGACCAAAAAACCCGTGAAAGTATCGTAGGTCCTTAAAAGGGACCTAAATATGCACAAATGCAACGTAAATGCTCTAATGCTACATGAAAATGCACCTAATATGAAACTAAATTATGTTAGAATATGCACTTTTCAAACTCCCCCAAGCTAAACATTTGCTTGTCCTCAAGCAAACCAAACCAATTCACAAGGGAAGAGTAAGATGAACTTTTGTACAGGATTTATACGTTCAACCATTCAATCTCCAAGACATGAGATTCGGGCATATGAAAGATATTATAATTATAAGATTAGACTAAGATAGACTACAAATCGCACCTCATATAAATTCATGTAATCGCAACTTGGCTCACCATGGCAAACCACAAACCTTCCCCCAAGCTAAACTCAATTAAACTCGGCAAACCTCACTTTGGTCGAGCACACATTCCCTCATGTGTTTATGGGTAATAAATTTTCACTCAAACATATACCAAGTCAACTCGAATGAAGTATTTTTTCTTTAAACTTGGCTATCGTCTCATTATCCACTTAAAACTGGCGAAAACATGCATATAGATCATGAGGACTTACAAAGGGTTGTAGCATGGCTAAGGTAAGTGTAGGAAAAATATTTGGAATGTGGTGCTAAAAGCCAACTAGTGGAGAAAATAACACTTCAACATCTATGGCCATTAGATGCAAACGCCACAAAAACTTCTACTAGAAGTTCAACAACACATTGCCAATAAATCAAGATAATACCCAACCTTATCAACTCCAACAAACATTATTACACCATTTATTCAATCTTTTTTTTTTCACTTCTTTTTTTTAAAAAAAAAATTTTAGATCATTCTTCACAACTTCTTCATCATTCTTTCCATTTTGCACTTTGACACTATAACTTTAAGCATTTTTTTTCTTTCAACATATTTTCTTCCAATAATTACCGAAAAACCACAACACAAGCTAAAACACATGAACTTTAATGTTACTCCACTTAGCAAGGCTTGGGTAGAGAAACCATAAAAGGCTAGAGGCTTGTAATGTAGGTTGATCAAGAGAATGGGATGTCAAAAGCTCAACATAGGTTAATTAAAGGGAATAATATATATGAAAAGAAAAATGTCTGAAGGCTCAAAATAATGAAAAGAACACTTCAATCATATCAACGCATGCATATGCCACATAAGTCTCAAAGAGTGCCAAGGCAAGTTCAAGAATCGTACTTCATGAGGAACTATCACACAACAAAAAAATTAGAAGACTGATGTAGATGTGTCATTCTATAAGGCTTGAAAGAATCCTCACTAGGCTTATGCTTACCAAGTAAAATCAAGTCTTTCTTGGGGAATGTCAACCAATCTTACCACAAACCATTCAAATTGCAAAACAATCGTACCATGAAGCGGTCAATGAAGACTAAATCAATCTTATAAAATTTAATTACAATATCCAAGATATGCCGAAATCTCATGAGTTATCAATGTCATGAATTAAAACATATATTTCCTATATGAATGCAACAAAAATGCAAAACTAAACTAAAATGTTCCTAATGCTAAGAAAGCAATAAATCCTAACTCACTTTCGTAGGAATCACGATTGCACTTAGCATGTGCAACAAGCCCTTTAAAACCCTAGGATGCCCTAGTGGACGAGTAAGGTCTCGTGAAGGTTTTTAGAAAGCATACCCACAAAGCCAAAATATGCAAAAATGCAGAAGAAATAATAAAAAAAATACCAAAACGAAAATATGTGCAAAGTTATAACCCAAAAAGTAAATCCTCCCCCAAGCTAAATAACACATTGTCCTCAATGTGACAAAGAAATATAGGGAGGGAAAGAAAAGGAAAACATCCACATCCACATAACAGAATCAACTTCCTCAATCACACAATCAAGTTAAACCAAAATAAATGGCAAAAAGAGATATGAGTCTCAAAAACTTGAAGAGGGGGAAAGGAAAGAGTATACCAAAAGTGTTGTGGGTGAAAACCCTTAGTTGAACCTAGAGCATAAGATCAAGTACCTAGAAATTAACCTCAATGAATAATAGGAATTCAACCCCTGGATCACAATTTGCACAAATTTTATAAGTTAGTAATAAAAAAAAATAGAATATCCTAAATCTAAAATTTAAAAAAAAAAAATAATAATAAGAAGGTTAGAAAACTTGGGTTGCCTCCCAGGAATAGCTCATCAAAGCCCTTAGTAGTTTGTCAAATGCATCTGCATGCATCTCACAGAAAAGCAAATAATATACAAAAGAAAATGTAGAATAAATTAGTTTTAATTCTCTAGAAGACCTGCAAAAAGGAAAATCAAAGAAAAAGTTATATCCACAAGAGAAGGAAGAAAAAGTAAAAATTATTAGTCTTTTTACATGACCCAGCAGGTTGGAAAGAAACCGAATGTACATAAATTTCATGATCATATGAGTCATTCAAAGAGGGGGAAATAAGGAATGAAGGAGGATATAATATAGGAGAAGAAGGAATGAGGTCAAGCTTTTGAGAGAAAGGAACATGAAACTCAAAAACAGTAGGGGGAACCGATAAAGACTCATGAATCACATCACTCTCATCTATAGACTTCTCGAAGGAAGGTTTTTCAACCAAGGTTTCTTCCTCCTTTAAAATACCCATCACATTGATCTCTCCTATAATTTGATCATCATCCTCATAACTCTCATTCTGTATACAACCACATCATCATCATCATAAATATACGGTTGGGGATGAGAATTTTGAGTGTAATAATCAAATTCATATTGGGGTGAGGGATTAAAATCATTCACTAATGTCACATCACACAAAGAAATTGCATGAGAAGTAGAGTGACAATTCGAAGACTAAGAAGGTGTTGTAATACAACTATAGGGTTGTAGGGTTGGTCTAGCAGATAAAGACATATCCCATTCATAGTTATTCTTAGCCAACTACTCAATTAAATCCCAACAATAATCTGGTGATTGGGCTAGAAATTTCCCATTAGACATAGAATCAAACACCACCCTAGTTTCCTCATTTAAACCCTCATAAATTACTAGGCACATATCCCAAATTTCAATTCCATGTTTAGGACCAATAAAATCGCCAAGCCTATAATAGTATTTCCAAAACAATTCATTCTCATATTGAGGAAAAGAAAAAATTGCTCTAGAATTACTAGCAAAAATATTGGGTTCATGGAACATGTATGGTAATTCATGAGAACTCATGCAAAAATTGGGAGAATTTTGATGTGATGCATCAAAACTATAAACATGAGAACCACAAGAATTATGACTATGGTGCCTATCAAAAGAATTATCCCCATCATAATAATAATATGACTCCATGATACGAAAAAGAAAGAAAAGAAAACAGAAAAAAAAATTCACAAAAGAAAGTAAAAAAAAATTATATACACTATAGTCTCACCAACAATAAAAACTAAATAAAACAAACTATCTCCCCGGCAACGGCGCCAAAATTTGATAGGCGTGTCGCGCACCTAATAAAAATAAATAACCTAACTAATCCTCCTAAGTATGTAGTAGGGTAAGTTAGGGTCGATCCCACAGAGAGAAAGTTGTTCTATGATTAGCCGTTAATTAATGGTAAGACTAAAGGAGGTTTATATCAAAGATGGTCGAATTAACTATACTATTCAATATATAAATAAAAGACTCTATAGTTAAGTATCCCCACTAGCATGAATTAATACAATGATAATTCCTACCCCAAACTAGTCAATTTAAATATTCACAAGGAAAAGTATACCCTATAAAATACCATAAATCTCTCCCGAGTATCTATGGCTTCTCTAATATGCACTCAAGTCTGCTCCCGTTGAATCATGCAAATTAAAGACATTAAACGCGGCACTCTAACTTCCTAACAATCCATTCTACCTACTCCCGTGGAGAACTTCATGTCCTTAATTGAAATATTCAAATCTGTCAAAACCCAACTCCCGTTGTGATCAAGACAATGGAATCATAACAATACTAGTTATCCCTAATCTAGTATTGGAATATGCACAATCAATTAAGCAAGAACAATTAAGCAATTAATTTGGGAATTTAAAGGTATAATCATGAATTAATTCACACTAGGGTTCAACTTAACCATAGATTACAAAACTATGAAAGCATAATTGAAATAAATAAAGAAAATAGAGAAGAATAATAAAACATCATAATATAAAACAAGGAGAAAAGAAGAAGAAAAGAGATACTTGAATTAATGGAAGAAAGGTGGAGACTTGGAGAACAATGGAGATCTACAAATTTCTCTCTCTAACTTCTCTCTCTAAAAATCATAAGTATAAACTAATAATGATGATGTCTCATCTAAGGTCCTCAAAATAATGTTTAAAGTCCTATTTATAAGCTAAGATTAATATAAACCGACATAAGTTAGGTCACGCGGAAGATACGACATTACAGCAGGTTGCACGGGCAAGCAACTATGCGCACGGGAGTGCAGGGTCGTGCACGGTCGAGCGAAATCTTGCTCGGTCGTGCGAGCAAGGCAGAAACATTCGTGACTTTTGATTGCAGGTTGCACGGCCGAGCACATATCCGCACGGGCGTGCGGGCGAGACAGTGGCTTCAGCTCAACTTTGAACAGCTATAACTTTTGATGCAGAGCTTTGTTTCACACATGTAATATATTGTTGGAAAGCTCTTGAAGTCTAGTTTCCAACCCAGTTGGAATTACCTCATTATAGTTCTCGTGTCAAAAGTTATGAGTGAAATGGTATTGAGGTATCATATTTCGCACAAGTACACAAAGTCGTGTGTATTTTCTTCACTTTCAATCCGTTTTGGGCACATGATATATGGTTTTGAAGGTCATCCAAGTGCCTTAATTGTCATATCCTCAAATAGGAGTTCAAAGTACCTGAAATTACATCAAAAGACCAAAAAACCCGTGAAAGTATCGTAGCTTCTGAAAAGGGACCTAAATATGCACAAATGCAACGTAAATGCTCTAATGCTACATGAAAATGCACCTAATATGAAACTAAATTATAGAATATGCACTTATCACTTACCATTTTCTTGGATTTGAATGAGGATCTCACTTGCTTGCCTTTAACACATGAATCACAAACATCGTGGTTTAGTAACTTAATAGTTGGTAGACCAACCACCAAGCCCTTCCCACTTAGTTTATGCAGTAGGGACAGGCTTGCATGACCACATCGTTTGTGCCACAGAAAAGGATCAGCTTCAATCACACTTAAGCACGTGAGATTATTCCTAGGAACAAGGTTCAGGTCAACCATATAGGTGTTCCCTTTCCTCGTTCCCTCAAGGATCTTGGTTCATGTACTTTCATTGCTAACTACACAAGACTCATTAGTAAATTTCACTGTATTTCCCTTATCACAAAACTGAGATATACTAAGTAAACTATGTTTTAAACCCTCGACCAAAAATACATTATCTATGGAATGTGACTGAGATTTACCAATCTTACCAACTGCTATAATGTTCCCTGTAAGATTGTCTCCAAAGGTCACAGTTCCTCCATTGAAGACTGAAAGTGAGAGAAATTTTGATATATCTCCTGTCATGTGCTTAGAACAACCGCTATCGAGGTACCACAAGTTGTTCCCTCTCACTTCAGCCTGTACCATAGCAAACTAGTTAGTTGTAGGAACCCAGTCTAGTTTGGGTTCCATTGTTGGACTTGAGCCTTTCTTAATTTTCCAAACCTATTTCACTAGGTACGTGTTCCTCTCAATACGTTCTTCTCTGGTGGAACAGTCAGACACAATGTGACCATTGTTCCCACAGTAAGAACATATTTTACTACTTGGCAGATCAACATATTTTTTCTTTTTGTTCTTCTTTTTATGATTGAAAGCTAGACCGTCTCTCCCTTTGTTTTGATCTTTTTGTATCCATGAGACTGGGTCAAGAAGTTTGTTCTTTGATGGCTCCAGTTTCTTCTTTAATACCATATTTTCTTGAAAAATATTATCAAAATCGTTTTTCAAATTTTCAGCAATTTTTCTGGCATTAGATGAAAAGATTGTTCCTTCAAGAACAAACATTTTCATTTCTGCCAGTTCAAAATTCAAAAGATAATTTTCATTTTTGACTTTTTCAAAGGCATCTTGATAAGCTCTACTCTTGTCAAAAAGTTCAAAGAATCTTTTTTCAGTGTCACTTTTTGGTGAGTTAAGCCAATTTGAATGACTCTTAGTGATTTTCAAGGCATTAGTTAATTGATCTCTTTTTGCACATACATCCTTGTAATCATCTAAGATTTCTAGCAAAAGTTTTATTAATTGGCTTTTTATTCAATTTTGTAAGTTCCTCTTCAATGGCATTAAAGCTTACCTTGGGGTTAGATGATTCCACTTTTTCTTCGATATTTGCCATGAGACATAGATGGGCAGTTTCTTCCTCAGTTTGTTCCTGCTCCTCCTCTGAGTCAGACTCTCCCCATGTTGCTACCATGGCTCTCTTCATATCATTTTTCGAAAATGATCTTTGTTGTTCCTTGCCCTTCTCTTTGTATCTTCCTTTAGCTTTCTCGTTTTTCCATTGAGGACATTTCTTGATGAAATGATCAAGGCCTCCACACTTGTGACAGCTTAGCTTCGTTGGTTTCTTGGTAACCTTTCCTTTGTAGTTCTTGTTGAAGAACTTCTTGAATCTTCTAACAATCATTGCTGCTTCTTCATCATCGGTTTCTGAGTCTTCTTGTTCCTCAGACCTAAGGGCCAGAGCCTTAGGCTTTGATGATTCAGTTTTATGAGTTTCGAGATGTAACTCATGGGTCATCAAGAAACAAGCAAGTTGTTCAATGTTGAACGTTGTGAAGTCCTTGGTTTCCAACAGTGCCGTTGTCTTGGCCATCCATTTTTCATCTTGTGGTAGACTCCTTAGTACCTTCCGCACATGTTCCTCTGGGGAGATTAACTTTCCCAGAGATTCAAGTTCGTTTATAATGTTTGAGAAGCGAGTGAGCATATCTTAAATAGGCTCCTTTTGTTTCATGTGAAACAATTCATACATATGCATGTGCATATCGATCTTTGATCGTTTTCACTTCGCTTGTTCCTTCATGAGTAATTTGAAGGAGTTCCCACATTTGCTTTGCAATCTTGCATCCCATGACTCTATTGTGTTCATGGGGACCAATACCGCAATGGAGTAGCTTCTTGGCCATGTTGTTCATCTCCATGTTGTCAAAGTCCTCTTTGTCAAATTCGGCAAGGGGTTTAGGAACCAGCTCCCCTTTCTCATTCTTTATTGTGACTTCAAAGTCACCGATTTCAATTACCTTCCACACTTGGAAATTTTCAGCTTTAATAAATATCTCCATACGATTCTTCCAGTATGGATAATGTTTGCCATTGAACATGGGTGGGCGTTGAGTTGAATACCCTTCATCAAGCTTTTCTCCCATTGTGTTCATTGTTCCAGGTACAATCTCCTCAGTGTTAGCTGATTCTGGAGGTACTAGGCTCTGATACCAATTGTTATTCTAGTATGAACACTAGACCAACTACAAGAGGGGGGTGAATTGTAGTTGAGGAGAAATTTTCGATTTGTAATGGGGAATTAAAACAAACTTGAAATTAAAAAGAGACAAGCACACGAGACTTTTACAAGGAAAACTTCCTAGGCCCAATAGGAAGAAAAACCTTGACCACGAGGGATTTTGATTCAAACTCTCTTTAATATACTAGGCCAAGAGACTCTCTTTTGTACAACCTAATATTGGACCTTCTCTGTTCCTCTAGGAACTTGTTCCCCAGTCACTCAGTTCCCCCTGAACTGATGACACTCACTATTGACTTCACTCGAAGTCTTCTCTCTTCTCTCTTTCTTTCTCTCTCTTGAATACAAGGATATTCTCTGAATTTTCTCTCACCCACACACTATGAATATTACAATAATAAGTATGTTGAATAAAGAGGAATTACAAGAAAAACTTTCTAAGTAATGATTGACTTTTTTCGCTTGAAAGTTCTTTAGTTTTTCTTCAAATAATTTCTTCCTTATATAGCTGCTGCAATTCTTCCTTCATTTGGATAGGTAATGCTCCACGTTCTCCATGATGTGAGCTTGTAGTGTTGTGGAAATCATGGCCTGTTTTTCGCTGCACTTTCTCCACGTTTTGTGCAACGGAAATAAACTACCTCTATTTGCCGTTAGTGGGAGTATCTCCAGCGAGTTTGTTGGAGTCAGTTCGCTAGCTTCATGGGGGTGGTTCCACAAAATATGCCACGCCTATTCCTACTGATTTTTAAGCACTACAACAGCAACAAAAAAATATCTACTAACTTAAAGAATCTTTTATACAAAGATTCTAAGTTACTAGAATATTAAACATAACATATGATAAAAATTCAAAGTGTATAAATTAAATATCTTGACTTAGATTAAATAATTAATCTTTCTCCACAAGATATAAATGTAAACGTAAACAATACATTATTTTTGGTATTTTATAAATTTCGCTAAAATAAAAACTATATAGTAAAAGTAACTTTATTTGGCATCATCAAAACATCGAGTACAACAAACCAGCAGGTGCATGATATCCGTTTTTGTCTTAGTAGCCTAAAACAAAGAGCAACCTCGTAAAATTTACCATCACCATCTTTCAAGGTACAGAATTTTGCACGTAGCTTTTCTAAGGCAGCATGCATTTCTTCACGGAAGTAATCTTCAAGACCTAATCTCTGGATTATATCTACCATAATTAGTTCCTCCAATCCAATGTAGCCCCTTGTTTTGCTTGTCATTATCTCCCTAATCTTCAGTACTCCATGCTGAAGTCGATACTCCTAAAACATATAACAACATTGTATCATATCCTAAATCCGCGAATTTCGTAGATTCAATGGCCAAATTTATATACAGTAAAGAAGATGGTAATACATTTAATTTGTGTACTATTTTAGGTACAGAAATTGTCCTACGTATATGTATACTAATGTGAAATGTCTCAAATCTAGCACCATATGTGTTTTTTTTAATATCCATGTTGTAATTCTTTATTATAATCCATTACGAATATAGAGATTGTTCTTAACCAGTAAAAGAAGTTTACGAAAAGAAACACCTACTTAAATATATTCTATTACTTTATCTGCTCCATTATTATTGCAACATCAACCTTTTGACACATTATACAAGAAAGCCATGTAAAGGAGGAAAGACATAGATAAAAAGTGGGACCCGTGTGATATGAGAGAAATAGAGAGAATATATTACCAAATAAAGAAACGCTATAATTAATATGAAACTTCCAAATAAGGGAAACATTGTAGTTAAAAAAGACACAAGGAAAATATATACATATAAAAAAAAAGATATATCCGTCACAGAAAGAGCTGAACACTTGTTTGCACATGTAATTTAAGATGATAAGTTGTGGTGGTTATCAAATATTATTTTATTAAAAAGTAGATCGGATAGTAGTTAGTAGGGTTCATTTTTTGTTGGAGAGGAAAGAAAGGTGGGTATTTTTTTTACTGATAGAGACATAGTGTGGGACAATGGGGTGTTAGAAAACTAATATAAAAATAGTGTGATCATATAAAAGTGAAAATGTTCGAACTAATTTGGAACAAACAAAAAATGTCAGTGTTCAAACTATTATGTAATGAAGGAGTAGTAAAAATATTCTATAATTAATTTGACAAACTTTAATATAAAATGAGATTATTAAACTTGATATGTAAAACTTAGTGTCCAAACTCTATAACTTTATCCGAGAAAGAAAGAAAAGCATTATTGATTATTATACGGGGAATTTAAGTTAAGAATAAGATGGAAGTCAAGTCAGTATGACAACACGTATTTTATCTTAAACTAAAAGTTTTTTTTAGTTGGTTAGGAGGAAGACATGGTGGGAATAGGTATCGTACAAAAAGATTTAACGTGGAAACCCTTGAATAGGGAGAAAACTACGAACACTGCACTAGGACTTTGAATATAAGATGATGATACAAGGAGAATTCTTTAATCTCTCTAGACTATCTAACCTTTCTTTAGGGTTCTATATTCTCTCTAGATCTAAAGAATATTTCTCACTCAGCATCCAATGAATAGACGGCCTCAAACATATTTATAGTTGGGTTAAAACGAAAACCTAACGCTAGAGATGGCCACAAGTGCGGGCTGGGTTGGCCAGTCCGTGGGCTATAGCTGGTCGGGTTGAGATTTCATAGCCCAAGATCAGACCGTGAAATTTGGGCAGGCTGGTCACGGGTTATAAAATATTGGCCAACACCGGTCTGTTACCAGCTTTCATGGTTCGGGGAACGGTTCTGGCAGTTTGTGGACCTAGCGGGCTGGATTGGGATGACAGTCCTGCATGAGAAATTTTTTTTCAAAATTTTTGAATCATTGAAATTATTCATTATTGTTACATACAACCTTTAAACTAATTAGAAAATATATAATTATCAATATTAATGAATAATTCCATTATTTTTGAATTTGATTGAATAATAATATATGCAATTTGATTAAAATATATACAATTTAATTAAAATATATATAATTTGGTTGAATAATTACTTAGGTTGGGCAGGTCCGGTTCATGGGCCAGGCTGGACCGGTTTCGTGGGTCGTGCTGGGCGAATTTAGTAGCGGGCTTTTGTGAATTGGGATCAAAAAATTCTGCCTACGATCCACCGACCAATTTCACAATTGGAGACGGGCTGGACCGGGCTTTTTGCGGGCTCGACCCACACGGCCCACGAGGTGGACTGGGCTGGATTGGCCTGCACTGTTGGCCATCTCTACCTAACGCAATAGGAAACCGAATCTGAGTACGAAATCAATTAAATCCCGTAGCTAGGGAACACCAAGGCCAGGCCGCGGTCTTCCTCAAACACCATGCCTGGGCCGTGGCTTTTATGCTTTATAACACCTAAAACATGATTTAGGCAGTCAACACCACAGGCAGGTCGTGGTCTTTTATTGTTCATACTGTGATCCATTGTTGTGCTTCCGCAAATGCTCTAGCTTGACGCAATGTTGTAGCTCGAACTCAACACACACATGGCACAACAATACCTCGTTCCTTCACCTATTTGCTTCAGTATTCATCTTCAACACACCTTAAAAGACATTCTTTAAATCTCAATCCACATGATTTTTTTGGTCCAATGTTTGTGGGTCGATTATTTAGGATCGGAATTGGTAACAAAAATAGCTCACTTTATCCCTGATTATAAAAAAAATTAAAGAGAGAAGCGTGAAGCATATTGTACTTGTGGAGGACTACGCGTTAACATAAATCCTAAACTCAATCACTTCTTCTCCTTTTTCTCTTTCCTCTTTGGGTCCTTTTGATCCTCATTCCTCATATTTTCTATCTAACTCTCCCTTAGCTTCCTTCACTGACAAAGTAGTAGGCCTTCTTTTATTGTTTGGTTGGATGAGGGATGTCAACTGATCAGCTCTAGACCAGATCTAGTGAATCCTAATCTAGATCCATATTCTTATACATGGATCCAGATCCGTTCCGAATTCACTAGATCGGACAAATTCAGATCAAAAATCCAAATTCATTTGACCCAAATATATGGATCTGGATCTACATGATTTTTTGTACTTAAAAATAAAAATAAAACACCGAAGAAAATTATCAATCAATTAGTTCCTATTACATTTTATGACACAAGAACCTGAACTAAGCTATCTTAATTATCATAAAATATAGTACTCCCTACATCCCAGAATAGTATGAATATATTCCTTTTATGTTTGTCCCAAATTAGTTTGAACACTTTTGTTTTTGGCATGGTTCCACTATTACCATATTATTTCTTTTACACTCCTTTGCGCCTCACTCTACCTTTACAAATAAAAAGTTAGCTTTCTCTCTCCTCCAACAAAAAATAACCCACTCCTATCACATATGCTTTATTAATAAAAAAAAATAACATTTGATAACTATACTACAAATATCACCTTAAATTACGTGCATATCTCAACAAGTGTTTAGATCATTCTGGGACTGAAGGAATATCATTTAACTATATATATGTTGATATACTTCAAAATAGAAAGCGGATCCACGAGCTGGATCCAAATTTGAACCGCCATATCATGGATCCAGATTCCATCCAGTTTTGCTTGATCCAAAATTTCATAGATTTAGATTCTATAAAACGAATCTGTAACCATGATATATCTATTTCCATCCGCAGGTTGGACTTATTAGTAGCGGTGGAGCCTTGACTGGTGATAATGGGTGGCTCCCCGCCTCCCCCAAATTGCCAAATGGGTATTATAAGATCCACCTTTTGACTAAAACGGGTATTGAAAAAAAAAATCTAGTACATCATAGGTATTTCAAAAGATACCCGATTACCAAGCATGTGAGTATTTAAAAGGGTTAATTAGCAAAGACAACTTTTGCTTTTGGTTGAAGTGATAAAGACAACCTTAAACGTAAACAGAAACGTAGAAGACCAACTTAAATACGTGGTGCGAGAAAATAAAGATAAATGCCTGGGATCGAAAGACGGAGATTCCACCGGAGCTAGAGAATCTCTATTATTTTAATATTTTCTTTTAATTCCCTCCCTTTTTTTGTTAAGGTCACGTGCCTCCCCCATTTCTTTTCTATTTCTCTCTCTTCTCTTCTTCTTCTAGCTACCCTATTTAAAAAGAACTTTGACAACGTACGTATGAATCTTTATTTTGGCCAACTCTATTTCCGATCACTTTTATTGTACAATTTTTTTTCTAGCCATTTTTAATTTCTTTTATTTTCCCTTGTTTATTTTCTTTCTCACTCTTTTTTTTATTTATAAGTCAAGGGGAGTTTTTAAAACACCTTATGCCCCTAATGTTTTTTTTTTTAATGATATCCACATAATTAAAGGATGTATTTTAAAATACTAATTTAGCATGGGTGGCTCGGTGAGGCGTGGACAGTGGTTCTCTTGTGCAGTTTTTATGCTGGTGTGGGCCTGTGGCTTTATGAGCAGTGCCATCAGAAGTTTCTGAGCAGTGTAAATGAAGTCAGTTTCTTCGTCTATTTTTTTCTTGAACTTATTCATTTGTTTTTTCACCTAAATTATAATTGTAAATTCAAAGATTTGTGTTTATGTATTTGTGAATTGTTATTAATCAATTTGAATTTGTAAATTTTGGATTTGTGCACATACAGACGAACTGTGATATTATATAATATTATAATGGAAGCAGTAAGAATGAATGGAAGGTTCTTTCAAAAAAAAGAATGAATGGAAGGTGATGGAGAATGGAGATGAGTGATTAATGGTAAAGAGAAGAGGAATAAGTGGTGGTGAGAATAGCCTAATGACAAGATACACCCACATGCAACCACTCAATGTTTATGATTTTCCATCATCGGGCCACAGACTGTGACTTTGTGAATTGTACAAGTAATTGAGATTAACTAGTTATTGGGACAGGGCTATGCCCAGGTAAGAAAAAAAATTCATTTATTAATATTATACTTTAAAATGATAACACTAAATACAACTTGGTCTAGTGGTTAAAATTTTAGTATATGAGCTTGAAGTCTGGAGATCAAAACCTATATTATGCAATTTCTAATTTTTTTTATTGTACATAGATTACATAAACTAAAACTCTCTAGGGAGAGCGCCACATGGCACAGTTCTTTGTTTAGGAACGCCTTTTAATATATTTATATAGATTGTGTTAACCTAGATTGGTTAACCCTGACACTATATATATACTAGTTTTATGCACACGCTTTGCGTGCGGTGACATTTTTTACTTAGTGCTGTTAATTATTCAATCATAAAATAACATAAAATCGGTTGATTGATTATAATTTTAATTTGAATCATATCATAGACCACATATGATTTCACCAATTTTAAGTGTGGATTTTAAGAATGATTATTTTTATTTTCGATTTTAAAAATTGCATTGATTTGTATTATTTTTTAAGAGAAATTGTACTTACATTTGTAAAATTCTAGGTGTTTTTTTTCCTTCATATTATGTACATTTTTTTTATATTGACGACTATTTTATAACCAAAAGTGCGAATTTTTTATTGTAATTTTGCATTGTCTTTTAATGACTATTGTGTATTTATGGTTGTGAGTAATATTCTTCTTTGGAATTTTTTTATTATTTATGTTTATCTAACATACTACTGTTTTTGTAAATTTAGTAGGGAAGCATGTTTTGTATACCAATATAAACAAATTGCATGATTAATTAAAAGCATATAACGTGCCCGCAAACCGTAAAAGTTGTAATATTTCGCCTCTTAATTTTTATTTCTTGAGTGTTTGTAGTTTAAAATGAGATTAATTTGAGATAAAAACATTCTTTTGTAGTTATTCAATGTATATTCTGTATGGGTTAGTACATAGTAACCTTTTTTTAAAATTTTCTTTGTCAAACGTGATATCCAATATTGTGCTTGAACTTTAAGTTTGTTGATATGCATTGATTGAGGAAGGTTTTGAGTTGATTGAGAACTTATTTTGGAATGTTTTGTATATGATTATTATGTATATATGGTGTTATTATCTATCATTATCGAGGGTACAGTTGTAATTCAATAGGAGGACACCATTGTTCCCCCTTCACTTATATAATAGAGATAAGAGGATATATTACAGACATAATACTATTAAAAGTCCCTTCTATTCTTTTACATACAATATTATGAACTTTTCAAAACTAAGAAGAATAAACAAAAGAGAGATATTTCTAGTTATTGCTTTTTAATTTTATACAAGACACAAAATGAGAGTGCATATAATTGTATTTGTAATCTTTTGTGTGGGTAATCTTTTGCACCAAAATATCTCTCTATTATTCAAATGGTGGTGGAGATTTTTTTCTGAACCTCATGCGCTTTGGCGAAGGCTAATTCAAGATAAATATGGGTATTCCTCCCCATTTACTTGGAATGACTTCTCAATTCCCTCGAATGGGGGACCTTGGAAACAAATCTGCTCAACTATTTTGCTTAACCCGAATGCCAAGCAAATCGCAAAAACATGCATTAGAAAATGGATTGGCAATGGAGATTCGTCACTTTTTTGGCATGATTTTTGGGTTGGATCCTCGCCTCTAAAGCTATCCTTCCCTCGGCTTTTCCTTCTGTCAGTCAGCCTTAATGCTTGTATATCATCAATGGGCTTTTGGGATGGGCTAGAATGGATTTGGAGTCCTGCGTGGAAACGAGAACTAAGGCCCAGGGACCTCGTTGAGCTGCAACAGTTAATGAGCGTACTAGAACCGGTCTCACTGGATGCAAATGGCAGTGATAAGTTTGTATGGACTCCGGCAAAATCTGGGCAGTTGTCGGTGAATTCTTTCACGAGAGAACTTAATAAATTATCTCCCTTCAAGCAAGATGAGAATTTCTGGAAAATATGGAGGGGCTTGATACCTTATCGTATCGAAATTTTCGTTTGGTTCTCTATATTGGGCAAAATTAATTCCCGTGAAAAATTATTCAAGCTGGGCATCATTCCATTATCTGCAACTCAATGCTCTTTCTGTGAATGTTTTGAGACAAGTGATCATTTATTCCTCCACTGTGATTTCTCATGGAAAATATGGACATGGTGGCTCTCCTTATGGAATCTACATTGGCCTATGCCTCGCCTCTTGAAGGATGCTTTTCTTCAGTGGAAATATTAGGGTGCCTCACCTTTTTTCAGAAAGATTTGGATGGCTGCTTTCTTCATCATTATCTGGACAATATGGAAGGAACGCAATTCCAGGTTCTTCAATAGTACCTCTTGCTCTCTCCCTCAACTGTATGATCTTATTTTGCTGCGTTTGAGCTGGTGGATTAAAGGATGGGGGATACTTTCCCATATTCATCGGATGACATTATCCGCAATCCATTGTGTCTCAAATGGATTTCCAATGAACAACCGAAATCTTCAGCTGCCCTCTCTCGTCAAAATGATACTTGGAGCCCTCCTCCCTCATCTCTATTAAAATGGAATGTTGATGCGTCGATGGACCCGATATCCAACCTTAGTGCTATTGGTGGAGTTTTGCGTGATGACAAGGGAGTGTTCATTTGTGTCTTTTCAAGTCCCATACCGCCAATGGAGATAAATTCAACTGAGGTTCATGCTATTAGCCGTGTGATAAATATCTCTCTCTCATGTGGGGAAATTAACTCTCGCTCTATCATTATCGAGTCCGATTCTAAAAAAGCAGTGAATTGGTGCAATGCAAGCCAAGCGGGGCCTTGGAATCTTAATTTCGTATTGAACTCCATTCGAAAGGTGCTTCACTCGCATCTTCAAGTTCGAATTGTTCACAAAGGAAGAGGATCAAATGAGGTGGCTGATGCCTTAGCAAAGCAAGGCTTGATAAGGGAAAATGAATTCATGGCATGGATGTAGTTTAACATCATCTACTGTAATGGAACTTTCCTTGTAGTTCACTTTGGCTTTGGTGGATTCATCAGTTGCTAGCTTTGAGCGATGTAAACTAGTATCATCAGTCATGTACTGTTACGTTGGCCAATCTGCCATTCTAATGAATAAAAAACCCAACTTATCAAAAAAAAAAAAATCTAATAATTGCTTCTCCAACTCAAACAACCTAACATAATTCTTCTCCACAAAGTAATATTTCTCCATCTCTAATTGATAAGATGAATTACAATTCGTAGAATTGAGCATAAACAATAGTAAGTTGCTTTTATTACAGTATTTATAGGTTGTTTTTTAATTTTATAACATTTCACATTTCCATTTAATTTACTGGGTTACATTAACCCTTACTCAAATTTCTAGATCCACCAACGCGCACAACTAGATATAGCCATAGCCAAATAAACACCCTTAAAGACATATTTTAAGGTACATACACCAAACAACCAATTTCAAACCGCAAAGAGAGAAAGAATACCAAAACATACAACCACGATTAAGCTACTCCTATTACATTCTTCTTCCTCATTCTTCATTATTATTACTATAATATTATTATGCTGATATATGTTTTTAAACTTTTATTGCTAAATATTCAAAAATCTAATTATGCTATTCATGTTTCGTAAAAATAAATTAAGTTTATCAATATTCAAACTTTTAGCCCACCTTGAAAAGATAATCAATTGAAATGAAATGGGGAATGATGAAACTTAACTGTACGTATTTTACTTTCCAAATTAAACAAAAAGAAAAGAACTTAACTGCATTTGGGGTGTGATGTCCACTGAAAGAGCTCTCCCCTTCAGAGGAAAAGTACTAAAACTGTTCGTAAAACAAGCAGCTGCAATAAGTCCACTAATTCTCATCTTTATTTGCGCTTTTGTTTTCGGGATAACTAAGAACGCAGTTGATTAGGCTGCAAAAATGGTGGTTGCAAGAACAATAGACGTAACCATAATTGGGAATTTTCTCTCCTGGGCTTTTTTATGAGATTTCTCCCTTCTGAGTTGTTCTCTGAAAGCGCAGCCAAAAGCTACATGAAATATTAAGTTGATAGTGCACATCACCAATTCAACATTTGTTGATGATGTCGAAAAAAGGCATATTCAGCATATGTGCCCATCAATAAGTGGTCCAAATCCGTCTCGGACAATTTCATAGTCCTATGCCACACATTAAATATGGGCCCTATGGGACTATAAAACGGATCCACAATCTCATATTTTAGATAACTAACTAGCTTTTTGTAGAGAAGTAGAGAGATTGAAAATATTGTGTTATTGAATGAATGAAACGTGAATGGAGATATACACCCTAGAGTATCCTAAGCTAATTAGGAAACTATCGAAACATATCAACAAACTTCCTAAAGGATGATATTTACATATTAGACAATATATATCTTAACACTCCCTCTCAAGTTTAAATGCCCAACTTGCGAAGAAGTAAATCAAACTGAGTCTTCCCAAGTGCCTTAGTGAAAATATCTGCCAACTGCGCAGTAGTAGGAACATAGGAAGGAGCAATAAGACCATCAGTGATAGCATCACGCACAAAATAGCAATCAACCTCAATGTGTTTTGTGCGTTCATGAAAGACGGATTGTTAGCAAGGTGTAAAGCTGACTAACTATCACAAAAGAGAGGAATCGATTTGGGATGATGAACACCCATGCTAAGAAGCACACCTTTGAGCCACTTAAGCTCATAAGTAATAGGTGCCATGGAACGATACTCGGCCTCAGCAGAAGAACGAGAGACGGTGGGTTGTTTCTTGGTTTTCCAAGAGATAGGGGAATGACCAAGATAGACAAGCCAACCTGTGAGAGAACGCCGAGTGATGGGACAGGCGGCCCAATCAGCGTCACACAATCCCTGTAATGTCAGATGACTGTCAGCACGAAGAAGAATGCCCTGGCCAAGAGTACCTTTAAGATAACGAACAACACGTAAGGTAGCCTTAAGATGTTCCTAACGTGGGGCCTGCATAAACTGAGACATAATATGCACTGAATAACCAAGGTCAGGGCGAGTGACAACAAGATAGATAAGACGACCAACAAGGCGTCTATAGACCTTGGGGTCATCAATAAGAGCACCTGTAGCAAGACCAAGCTTATGGTTGTGATCAATAGGAGAATCAGAAGGCTTGGCGTCTAACATGCCAACTTCAGCAACAATATCCAAAGTATACTTGCGCTGGCAAAGAAATAGACCTGAAGAGCTACGAGCAACTTCAATACCCAAAAAATACCGTAATGGACCAAGATCCTTCATACGAAAATAGTCACTCAAATAGGCTTTGAAAGCCAGTAAAGCAGCAGAATCATTCCCTACAATAATGAGATCATCAACATACACTAGGACATTAATCTGAACAGAGCCCTTAGTGTAAGTAAACAATGAGTAATCAGAATAAGATTGAAGAAAGTCATAGTGACGAAGAGCAGTGACAAGCTTAGCGAACCAACAACGCAGAGCTTGTTTCAAACCATACAAGGACTTTCGGAGACGACACACAAGATTCGAATCAGAGGCACTAAAACCAGGGGGAAGTTTCATATAAACTTCCTCTTCGAGATCACCATGCAAAAAAGCATTTTGAACATCCATTTGATGAAGTTCCCAATGCTTAGATGCAGCAATAGCAAGAAAAGCACGAATAGTGACCATTTTAGCAACAGGAACAAAAGTCTCAGTATAGTCAATACCTTCCTGTTGATGATTTCCCATGACCACTAAGCAAGATTTGCGCCGATCAAGAAGACCATTAGAATCAAATTTGTTGCGGTATACCCACTAGCTACCTAAGGCTCGTTTGCCAAGAGGAAGATACTGCATGGTCCAAGTGCCATTGTTTTCAAGAACAGTGATCTCTTCTTGCATAGAACTTCGCCAATTTTCATCTCTCATGGCCTCGTTAAAAGACTGCGGCTCTTTAGCAGAAGTAATAGCTGCAAGAAAGGCACGAAAATTTGTAGAAAAACTATCACAATTGATATAATGTGCAATGGGATAAGGAGTACCTTTAGAGCGATGAGAACGAGAGGAAGCGGGAGATGGACTTTATAGAGCAACACTGTGAGTGACATAATCGCACAATAAAAGTGATGGCGCTTTGGTGCGAAGGCCACGCCCAAGGGCCTGAGATGCATCCGGAGAATCGGACTCAGAAGTAAGCGGCCCAGCAGGCCCATTAGGAGCAATAGAATCAGGGGAGGATTATGTGGAGGACACGGGGTCCAAAAGGCGAGGCCCAGTAGGGGCTGCTGGGGATGACGCAGGGTCCAAATGACGAGGCCCATTAGGGGCTGCTGAAGGTTGGGTAGGGGAGGGAGGAGAAACATGCCCATGAGAGGAATTAAAGAAAGGTGCAGAAGTGGTAGTGGGCTGGGGATTGTGGGCCGGTTCTTTAGAGAGAGGAGAGTGGGAATTTTGTGGGTTGGACACATTTGGTGGGCTGGGCTTGTTTGAGTAGCTGGGCAATTTTTGTGGAGGGTGGTGGACAGGATTAGAGGAAGCAGAGGCTATAGGAGATGAGGGAGAAGAAATTTTATAAAAAGCAAAGTCATCATCCACATCCAAAGGAATATCAACAATGTTCTCCGGGCCGATATTAACACTTTCCGGAGTAGCAAAAGGATACACATCCTCAAAAAATTTCACATCCTCCGAAATAAAAAATTCTTTGCTCTCAAGATAAAAAAGACGCCACCCCTTCTTACCAAAAGGATATCCCACAAAAATGCATTTTCTACTTCTCTTTGCAAACTTATCACCATGAGTTTTATGATTGTGAGCAAAACATAAAGTCTCAAACACCTTAATAGCATCATAAGGGGGTGAGTTTCCCGTTAAACATTCAAAAGGGGTTTTGTTGTTCAATAAAGGAGTAGGAGTGCGATTAATCAAATGAGCAGCAGCAAGAACACATTCACCCCAAAAATAAATAGGGAGATGAGATTGAAACCTTAAAGCACGACCTACATTGAAAATGCGTTGGTGTTTACGCTCAACCTTGCCATTATGTTGGGGGGTATGAACACAAGAGGTTTGGAAAAGAACACCCGTGGCATTGAAATAACCACGAAGGCAATTAAATTCAGTGCCATTATCAGTTTGCACAATTTTGATGGTTTGAGAATATTGACGGTCGGCCATAGCAATAAAGGACATGAACATGCTTAAGACTTCAGTTTTATCAACCAACAAATAAATCCATACAGCATCAGAAAAATCATCCACAAGAGTCAAAAAATATCTTGCACCACAAAAAGAAGGATGTCTATAAGGCCCCCACAAATCACAATGAACTTTCTCAAAAATACGAGAAGTTTTAGTGTCACTAACAGGAAACTTATCCCTAGGATGCTGAGCATAGAAACAAACATCACAATCTTTATGGAAACTACCCTTAAGATGACTAACAGAAGGAAGCAACTTTAAAACTTCCGCAAACGGATGCCCCATACGACGATGCCATAAATCCAAAACTGAGGCTTCACCTGTCACAGAGACATGCTGAATAGAATCCATACCACCAAAGAAGTAAAGTCCATCTCGCTTAACTCCCGCCCCAATCAGCTCCATCGACAGGTCCTGTATCATACACATATGAGAATCAAATTGGACAGTACAATGCAAACTATCACACAATTGAGAGATGGATAACAAGTTGCAATAAAGTTGAGGCACATAAAGCACATGAGTAAGAATAATAGTGCTAGACAAACGAATTGAGCCTTCTTTATTTGCAATAACAGTGCTTCCATTAGGAAGCCCAACATGACGATCCGCAATATCATGAACATCAAATAGCCAAGTAATATCACCGGTAACATGGTGCGTAGCACCGGTATCAAGAATCTAGGAATGAGTGTTAAATGTACCAATGAGACGATTTTCAGGAATTTTAATGTTACCAAACATTCCCGCTAAAGCTTTTCATTGATCTGGTGAAAAGAGAGTGGATGAAGGAGTCGAACCACTCGAGGATCGTTCGGTGGAAGCCCCAACAGCAGCGACAGTAGCACGTGCAGAGCAGTATGGCCATGGCCATCAGATTCGGTCCAGTATGGAGGGTAACCAATAAGTTCGAATCACGTCGCGACGTAGTGACTAGAATTTTTTTACAGTGAGTGCACACCATGGTGGTGCGGTCAGGACGGTCCCCACAGCCACGACCCCTTCCATGGTCAGCTAGAACAGAAAAACTGAGGGCCTCAGGCGGCTAGGACGACGGTTGGTCAGGTGGTTGAGTCGCAAGACTAACGCGCTCATCTTGTATAACCATTTGGTATACACGATCAAGAGAAGGCAAGGTTTCGAGGGCAAGAATGACAGCCCGAGTTTGAGAATAAAAAGGAGTATAAAGGCCCATTAGAAATTGATGTACCGGGCGTTGTTCGTGGCGTTTGGCATCACGGGCACCGGAATCACACGTAGTGCAGCATGAACAAGTGAGTAAAGGTTCATGGCGATGCAACTCCTCCCATAGAACATGGAGTTGAGAATAATACGTGGTCACGGACATGTCTTGGGTTGTTCACACTTGGCTATGGAGGCGTGAAGTTGATTAATCCGGGGACCATTAGCCACAACATACCGAGCCTTGAGAGTCTCCCAAAGCCTTCACTTCCGGGGTAATGGTGTTCATTATCCACGAAATTAGCATGGCCTGTAACGCGGCCCAATCGTCATTGGTGCAAGGAGACTAAGGTACAGTGATAGTACCATTAATGAAACGAAATTTATGACGAGCTTCAAGAGCGGATTGAAGATCGGCCGCCCAATCATCGTAATTATTTTCACGCAAGCGATTAGGAGTAAGAAAATCGCCAGGACGATCTTGGGGACCAATACAATATGGAGAAGAAGGATCGAGTTTCAGTTTTGGAGGAGGCCATGATCGACTTGAAAGAAAAATGGAGGTACCTAGACTGATACCATGTAGAGAAGTAGAGAGATTGAAAATATTGTGTTATTGAATGAATGAAACGTGAATGGAGATATACATCCTAGAGTATCCTAAGCTAATTAGGAAACTATCAAAACATATCAACAAACTTCCTAAAGGATGATATTTACATATTAGACAATATATATCTTAACATTTTTAGGTCCAAGCAACGGCCCAGGTAATTATATCTTTCATTTATTAAATTTTACGTTTAAATAATAACATTAAGTATCACTTGGTTTACTGGTTGACTTTAGTATATATATACTTGTGATCACGGGGTCGAATCTTATACAACGAATTTTCAATTTTTTAATTGTACGCGGATTACATGAAATTAACTAGTGTGTTGGCTCGGGCGTTGCCCCGGGTGTTACCTTTTTCTTCTTCACAATTGATATATATTTTTTCTACTCTTGTAAAAATTAATTTAAACAAATCTAACATTTAATTTACTATAGGTTTGCAATGTATATATAACATTATGTGGATTTATGAAACACTAAAAAAAGTTCGTTGAGATGGTAAGGATAAACTTCTCTTTGCAAGAGGCCGCATGTTCAAATCTAGTGGCAAACAATATTTATTTTGTAAGATGACGTAACGATCTACATGGCACATAAGATGACGTGGCGAAACTAAGTGGCGCATATATAGTGAATAGTGCCACGTGCGTAGCACCATTCTTTTGATAGGAACACCTTTTAATAAATAGTATATAGATCCCTCTAAGGGAAGGCGCCACGTGGTATCGATCCTTACATGTTTAGAAACGCCTTTTAATATATTTGTATAGATTTAAATTTTTTATTAAAATAGTTGAAAATTATTAACTTTCTTAATTACTTCAATGTTATTTTTAGTTTTATCAAGGAGACACAGTGGCGGAGACACAGTGGCGGAGACACAGTGGCGGAGCCACTTGGTAACAAGGGGTAGCACATGCTACCTCTAAAATTTTTTAAAAGAAAATTTAGTTAGCTACCGCTTGTTGGTCGCAAAAAAGTTTAGCTACCGCTTTAAGCGATCGTAAATATCCTTAGCTACCGCTAGTTCAGTCGCAAAACAAGTGTGGGGATTTTTTTTCTGATGGTGTAAGATGTACTAAGTTGAATTTCTTTTTTCAAATGGTTTGTCAGTATTTGGTGGAAGAATATTGAGCACTTCCCATCTTGAAAGTGGTAGCAATCAAGGACGGTGAGGGCGGGACAAAATTCGGGTTGTTCAGTTAGCCATGAGGAAGAATAGGAAAGTGGGAGGGAGGAGGAGTGGGGAATTGGAGGCTAGATATCATAAAGTAATATTTTGCCTGATTGTTTCCTTTGATTCCTTTGGTTATACAACAGTACATGACAAAATCAAGGCTACAAATTGGGGGTGTTGCTTGACCTAGGATGGTGCCATGGTGCCTGGTATGGGGTGCGATTGATGGCCAGTTGCAGTATCAGTAGAGTAATGTGTTTGCATAGTGTGTTTTTGCTTTATGTTTTAATTCAGATCTGTTGTTTGTTGTTCGCCTGTTCGGTTTCGTTGTTTCAATTCTGTAGCTTTTCTTCTTGTTTTGTTTTGGAGGAATATATTATATATTGGATTTTAAGGTGAACTATTAGAGTTTGCCAAATTCTATGATTCAAAGCAAACGTATAGCCAAGCTATTTCCCTTTCCTTTTAGTATAAGACCAAGTAACTAATGTTGCTACTCCTGCTACAAAGTAGTGATGGATGGTTTATGGCTTAAAATAAAATCTATATTTTTTATTCCTAAAGTAACTAGATAATGAGCCCTATTCTTTGTTAATATTAGTGGATTAAAATGCAAAACGTGGGCAACTTCATAACTCTAGAATATACCTAGACAACACTAAATCTAGCCAAAAGCTTAAGAAAATATGGAAAATATAGGCTAGGATTTTAATTATCCAAAAGATAACACTATAATAGTGTAATAAGTTTCCTTTATTATTGATTTCAAGCTTGTATTTGGATTTTGTAACATTTTGAATCTATATTATTAGTTATGATTTGATTTGTTTAGAGTTGATAGTAACGTAAAACTACGCTACCCCTCATCCGGAATCCTGGATCCCCCACTGAGGAGACACCTAAGATATAACAAAACAGTAAAGATCTACTAAAGATAAAACTAAAATAAGCTCATAAAACCTAAACAGTAAAAAAAAAAAAAAAAAAAAAAGGTGGGACCTCTTAAAATTGGGGGCTCTAACTCTAAGTGGTCACTTACTGTACTCATGTGGTCCAAATTAGTACGATGCATGCACGAGTAAATTATTGGAAAATTTGAAAGAACAACTTAGTTCAAGATTGTGCCATTAATGAAACATGGGTGGTCGATTGTTATGGGAATCATGACTCATGAGCCACGAAAATAAAGTTGAACTCTTGGTGAGACATAATATGCGAAAAAAATAATAGTTTAATATCATAGTGGCAAATACTCACATGTCAACAATATAGAACTTATAAGAGTTGTTGCTAGAGTCTCATTGTTGTAGTCCAGATAGACTTCAACAAGTTTATTTTGGTGATTTAATAGGTTGACGGTACCAAAGTAAAAGTAAGCTCATATCAAATTACGGTACCGAAATTTTCACTTTGACACCAAAACTAAATTGACTCTTACGATCGGTACCTAAATTCTAACTTGGTACTAAATTAAAAAAAAAATTAGTACCACATAAACTATGATTTGGTATCAACTTATCTAATGTCCAACCTACGTAGTTACCAAAATACTCTTATTTGGAGATTTCTAGAAGACTCCAATAATGAGTCACCTAATCTTTGTCAATCCAAAATGTGGACAGTGCAAATAAAAGAGTCCAACGCAATCAATGAAGACATGTAGTAAAAGTAATCAACTACTAATATAAAAAAATCTATTAAAGGCCCATCTATCACCTTTACCATCAAACTTATTAGCACATGAGAAAGCGAGTTCGTTTTCCTACATGTGATAGAAACTAATTGAAAAAACTTAAAGAGATTTTTCAAGAGCTAATCCACGATGAAACTTTTTTGTTCTATGGCCCAAATTTGAGTTAGTGTTATAAATTCTTTACACCTTATACAAGTGGACCCTAACCTTGAATAGTTTTACTTTTACCATCCATGCATGTCTCCTTCAGTACTGATACTTTGAGTCTGTGATACACACATAACCTCTCATTATCAATTGTAATTTTTACTTAAAATTAAAGTATAGTTATGTAATATCTTGTTAGATTCATTTTAATATACTTCCTCTATTTTTTATTAGTTGCAACACTTTCTAAAAACGGAAATATCAAATTAGTTGCAACACTTTTTTTCTTTCTTCTTTTAGTAAGTTTTGAGGTGTGAAATGACCAAGACACCCTTACTAATGTTTTTAATAAAAACTTAAACCACCCTAATAATTCCCATTATAAGTTAATGTAATCAACATTAGAGTTAATGATTCCCACCAAAAATCTAACACCTCCCCAACTACCCGATTCATTTCATCTGTCTTCAATTAAACCCCCAACCCCTCAACTGACTTCATATCATCTTCTCACTCTTCATCTTCATCCTCTCGTCTCTCACATAAATCCTAGATCTAGAATTTTCCTCTTCCTCTCTCTCATCATTTTACTTCCCCGAATTTTCTTCTTCTGTTCTCTCCTGTCCTCATCTACTGTTCTCTCACAAAAACCCTAAATTACACCCACGAAAAATCCCCAGAAAAATTGAGTCCCACATCTTTTACATTCAGCCATGCATGTCTCAGATCTTTCTCCTTTGACTGACGCATTTTTTGAAACTGATGATCCTGCTGAGTCCGACTTCATTAGCTATATGATTGAGTCCTTCCAGCATCAATCGCCGTGGCTTAAGCGGTTCTTGAAAAGTGGGGAAGCTGCGACGATTCAGAAACCCTACGCTTTGAAGGCTTTGCAAAAAGTTGTTGACGATTGTGATGATTTTGAGGATACGGAACGCTAAATGGTTCGTCAGCCTTTGCAATTTCATGATGTTCAAGAAGCTGTGGATTTGGATTCTCCTGTTGAGGAACTTGATGTTGATTCTCCTGACATTCCTTTTGTTTATTTGGTAAGTGAATCTGGGGATGGTGTTGTTGGGTTTGAAAGGGAAGGAGATGTTGAGGTGGTTCAGGAGGTTAAGGAAGTGTTTCGGGAGCCAATGATGAGAAGTGGGAAGAAAAGCGTCGTTGCTGCTGAAGCTAGGGTTCCTGATCTTGGAACAAGAAGAGTTATTGTGTGTGTCCTGAGATGTCCTAAACCACATTCTGAAAGGAAGAAGAAAGGGAAGGAGAAACTAGGCACCAAAAAGGGGAAGGAGAAAGTTGTGGAGGGGATTATTGCTCCTAAAACACCTTTTATTGGTGTTACTATTGGGAAGGAGAAAGAACATGATATTTTTGTTGAGGAGGACTCCAACAACTTGAGGAGGTTCAAAGTTGTGGAGGATTATGTTGAGAATATGGATCTTGGATCAGACATACCACTGAGTCCTTGTGTTTCTGATGAGTGGGATCCTGAATTTCATACTTTCCTCCTTCTTCGCAAAGGAAATCCTCCTTCGCGCTGAGGTTTTGTATCTTTCACTATGCCTTATTTTTATGCATGATTATGATATGTGTTGATGCCCCTGTTTTGTTTGTTTTGTTGTCATGCTTCTGTGTTTTGGATTTTGACCCTGATGATACTTGGATTTAGCTTACGATGATAGTTGGATTGTGATTTTGATGATTGTTGGTGTTCATTAATGCCCCTGTTTTCATTATGATGATTGTTGGTGTTGATTATGTTGATTGTTGGTATTCATTAAGGCCCCTGTTTTATTGGTTTCTTGTGGCCTATTCATTATATGCTGTGAATTGTGCTTAGTTGGATTTGTGATGTTTATAATTGTTGATGTTGATTAAGGCCCCTGTTTTATTGGTTTCTTAGGTGCTGATAATTATATGCTGTGAATTGTGCTTATAATGACAGTTGGATTTGTGAAGTTTATAGTTGTTGGTGTTGATTAAGGCCCCTGTTTTATTGGTTTCTTGTGGCCTATTCATTATATGCTGTGAATTTTTCTTATGATGACAGTTAGATTTGTGAAGTTTATAATTGTTGGTGTTGATTAAGGCCCCTGTTTTATTGGTTTCTTGTGGGCTGAGAATTATATGTTATGGATTGTGCTTATGATGACAGTTGGATTGTGATTTTTATGATTGTTAGTGTTGATTAATGGGCCTGTTTTGTTGGTCATTGAGGATTATGTTCATTATATGGTCTGGATTTTGATGTGGGCTATTGATTCTCATTTTGACCCTTTTTTGCTGCCTTTGTCATCACCATATTGGCAATTGAGTCCCATGTCCCATAAGTATACAGAGGGTAGGCTTATGATGTTAACCACTATATGGATTATGATGATTTGTGATTATGTTCCTCCCCTCCATTGTCAGTAAGGAGTCCCCTTAAAATTTTGTCACCCAAACATCCAAATGATGAAGGGACTCATAACTCCTTGAAATCAGAAACAGTTGCTCCATACTTTACAAGTATGTTGAGGTGTTAATATTTTTGTATTTCTGTATGAGTTACACTAAAATCCCTGATGGATGTAATGAAGTTAAATGATGAGCATGTTAGAGAAACAGATGACAATGCGTGTTTGCCTATGTTGCCATTCATAGAGTCCCCTTAAAATTTTGTCACCCAAACATCCAAATGATGAAGGGACTCATAACTCCTTGAAATCATAAATAATTGCTCCATACTTTTCTAGTATGTTGAGGTGTCAATGTTTCTGTGATGATTTCTTTATGAGTTACACTCAAATCCCTGATGGATTTTGCCCTTCATAACTGATATGCCACAAAGCTCAATTTAAAACAAAAAAAGCTGGAAATTCACCATTGCATTAACAAAAAACATTAACTACACTGCTATTACAAAACATAGTCTTTAACAAAAGTATAATGCACTAACTGCATTAACAGTTAGTATACTATACCTCCTTAATCTATACCCAAAATGTACTGATGCCCATATTAACATCTTTACCCAAAAAATTATACCTCCTATATATATACCAAATGTATACTAACAAATGTTGACCACCTCTTTTGCCCATCTTAAATATTGTCTTCATGAAGGTATTCAAAAGCTTCACCCACATATATGAAATTGTCATTTAAATATTTCACTGCTTCATCAATGACTTGTTGATCAACTGTAACATTTTTAGGTAAAAGCCCTTGCCTTTCAAGTTTCCTTTTTCCATGATGAGGGTTCTTGAAGTTATTCCCTCTTTTCCCTCAAAGCACTTCCACCATCACATATTGAAGTTGCAACCATGTGTACTTTAACACCTCAGGGTCAATAAAATCATAAGCATCTTACACCTTTAAAATGAGATCATCTAGGTTTTTAGGAAATGATTGGTATTGCAATGCTTGAATGGCTTTAAAAAAACCCAAATCTAAAACGTTAAGATCAGGACTTTGAGCTGGTTGGCATATTAGTTTGATGTTGAACTCATTTTGGGTAGCAGCTGCAACAAATGCAGGGTCATCTGGTTGTAGATGGGGTCTTGCATTATCTTGTTGGATGTATATTTCCTTTGATACCCCTTCTGGCCAACTCCTCATGATACATGGGATGACTTCATTAAGGAACATGTTTCTGATGACTTCTTTGGTTATGCTTTCAATTGCCTTTGTTTCTATTGTGCCTGCTGGTCTCTTTGAAGTGTTGTACTTGGCTGCAACTCTCTTAACAAAAGGGAAGATCCCAAATTTTCCATCATGGATCATTTTCCCGTCATTGTCAAAAATTGGCCTAGAAGTCACTGCCATGAACATAAATTTTATCCTGTATCTCTTTGACTGGCAACACCTATATGGATCATCCTCCTTTGGTAGGAGGTGGAACCTCCTCATGTCTGGATTTAAGTAGAACCACTTCTCATCCATGTGTATCACATTCTCCATGGGCTCAAAAGTTGGTGGTTGGTCAGTTGATGCAGGCATTATGTGTTTTAAGACCCATTTCATTCTCTCAATCTTGTGATTTGGTGTAAGTGTTGGGTGGTTGCTGCTTGTGTGACTTCTGAGTTTTCCTTTTTTTAGCAACATGTACACAGTAGAGGAAGGAACTTTAAGTGCTCCTGCAAAAGACCTCACAGTTGTCCTTTGATGCAGAGGGACTGACTGAAGCCAATCCTCTGCATACTCAATTGCTTTCCTTCCACATTGTCCTAATTTTTTGGATCTAACGTCAATTACTCCCCCCATTGATCTATGTGCTTTAACATCTTTCCATAATCTGTGTACTGTTGATCTGTTAATAGCAAATCTAAGTGCCATTTTTTTCATTGTTCCCCAAGGTAACTTCCCTTCATGTTCTAATGTGAGAAGTTCATCAACTAAATGCCTTTTTCTGTCTACACTCAATTCAATTTTTCTGCTTAAATTACCTTGTGTATTTGGTTGCTGACCACCTTCATGTTGTTGCTCCTGGGTTTGCTGTGAATCACTGTCCATATTGTTGTTGTTGTCAACTGTTGCTGCATCATTGCCATCTTCATCCTCACTATCACTGTCTGAAGAACTATGACAGTTGAGTCCCATTTGATACAGCTGCAAGCAAAGTTATTAAAATCGCGATTCAAATCTTAAAATCTTACGATTTTACGATTCAAAATATGGTAGACGATTCGATTCACGATTCTAGACGATTCTATACATTTCTGTTGACTAGCGAAAAACTCGCAAATTTAGATCATGCTAACAAAGCAAATAATAGATATATGTTGTTAGTTATTGCTAATATAGTGGGTAAACAACTATTTTTTCTAATTTTTAGGTCTTTTAACTTATAATTTTAGCATATTCAATGAAGGTTGAGTGCAATATCTTGATTATACGTGTTTGTAGAATCTTACGATTCTACGATTCGATTCTATAGGTTGTTTCCGATTCAAACTAGAATCTCGATTTTAACAACTTTAGCTGCAAGTCATCCTCCAACCCCTCAATTTCAAGCAATTGTTGAATGGAAAAGAATCCAACATCAAACTGTTGAAGATCATCAACCGAAGGCATATCCAAGAGCTGCTATATGTTGTTCATTTTGTTGCTGCTTGTTGAGTAGAATCAACAAATTCAAGGGTTTTTTTTGTTTTGGGAAACAGTAGATTTGATAATTACTTGTGATGTGTGTGCAGTGCATGGATTAAAAAATGCTTGTGTAATTAGGTGATGAAGTTCATCTTCATGTTCTTATTTTGTGTAACATTAAATGATCATTCTCTCTCCATATTGTTGTTTATATAGAGGAGAGAAGAGGGATGTAAAAAACAGAAATATGAATTTGAAATTTGGGGGGAAAATTTAAATTTGGTGCAAAAAATGCCTCAATTGACTTGTCCGAAAGTGATGGGAAATTCCCTCCATGTGGTTGGGCCAAATCTAATTTAAGAGGTGGTCCCTCCTTTCTCTCTCATATTTTTCACATAAAGTATCACATTCAAATGTCCCCACTTTAGTTAATTACATACCCTTCAACTCAACTAATACTCTTAAGAAAAAAATGCACTGGGAACCACAAAAAAAAAGTGTTGCAACTAAAAAAAATGGAGGAAGTATAATTTCATTATACTTAATATGTTTCACAATACTTGACACAGTTTGACTTTTATACTATTCACACATTGTCCTTTGACTATGTTTTGTGATTTTTCCGTAGGGAAAATTATAGTCATGTAGAATCTTATTAAATTCGTCTCGACATATACTTTCAAGATATCAACTTTTTATAATTTTTATTGTAGGGAATTAGAGATATTGATGGTTAAAAATATGCATTGGCAAGCGTGTTAAGAGAAGTGTGTCAAGTATTTTAAAACTGAGGAAGTATCAACTTTTTTATTATTTTTATTAAAGAATAATTAGATATGTTAATAGTTAAAGTTGTGCCTTAGCAAGCGTGAAAAATCATACCACATTCGTTTCACAGTACATGCAACATTTGTCATTTGGGGATTATTCATCAACCAACTTTGATAATCTTTCTCTCGCTTTTACGTAAGCAAAAACATAGTCAAGTTGGATCTTGTTAAAATAGTGTTAATGCGAAGATTCCAAATATCAACTTTTTATAGTTTTTACTTGTACGCAATTAGAGATATTAAATGTCTAAAGAAGGTTGTTGGAGTACGTGAAAAAGCAAATGTTGCATGTATTGTGAAAAATAGGTAGTATATTGCAATTGAAAAGGACAGGGAAAATATATATCTCATGAATTATTGGGCTGCCCAAAAACATATTTCCTTTATTTTTTTCCCTGTATGTTGCCCTAGGTTTTCTTTTAAAGTCAAAGTTTAATAACTTTATATATTGATTTATAGGGGGAAAAAACACTATTTATGTAAAGCTTGTCCATTCATTGTAACATGTAATTTTCAAATTAAATAACAACTTTTAATTATTTTTATAAATACATAATTCAAGATAATAATAGTGAGGAATTATATTTTGAGGACTGCGAAAAAAGGAAATGAGGCAAATAATTGCAGAAAATATCCTCTGAAACCGGATGACGCATATTTTTCAACACGTGGTAATAATTCGGCAAAAGTTAAAAGGATGCTGAGATGCTCCCTTATGTCTCTAACTCTCCACCATGGCCTTAATTTTCTTTTCATAAAGCCTTTCACCGACGCATATGATCATTGATGCAAGCCTCCTTATTTATAATTACCGCCAATTTCCTACATTACACAACTAAGCTATTACCAAAAAAAAAAAAAAAACATCCATGGCTCTCTCCTTCATCCCTCTTGTGTTTCTCTCGCTCTTCCCAACCTTAGCACTCTCTACAACCTACCACCCAAACTACCACCAACAAGGTAATAACCTCAGTCCAAAATCCCTCCATCTTACAGTTTACCTACATGAAACCATCAACAAAACTGCCTATTTTATAGTTAAAGGTGAGTAAACAAAATTATGTCAGACCCTTTTGGCTCATTATTCGCCTACAATGACCCCATCACTGAGACCGCTGACGCCTCCTCTAAGCTCTTAGGCTACATGGAGGGGTCCTCGGTCACGACGAGCTTTGATGGGGAACGAGTTACTTGCATTGCTAGGACTATTTTGAACCTAAAAGGGTACAAAGGTGAGCTCCTTAATGTAGGGAGTGCTCACTTTGTTTAGGTTTCGGAACTTCCTCTTGTAGGTGGTACAGGGGATTTCAGGTTTGTTCAGGGTTACTTGACTTCATTTGTGGTTCAGCGTAGTGGTCCTACTACTAGTTACAAGGTTGAGTTTCATTTGTATTGGCCTCCTTATGCTGTTCTAGCCCATTAATTAATGCAGATAATATCCTCGTCATTTTAATCTTAAATAAGGGAAAGTGCACGTGATGCATCAATTATATATTACCATATATATTAGTGTGTGTACCATGATTATATATAATTCAACCTTTTTTTTTACAAGATTTTTTCGCTTATTCGATCACGAGCAATTTAAATTTGGTCAACACTTAGAATTTTGTTCGAGATTGGCTTAAACTTATGTAGTCTTATAATCTATAGTAGTATGCATTTTACTAAAATAACTGGGTTACGAGTAATACTATACAAACAACAACATGCTTATGTGAATCCCAAAGTATTAGCAAAAGCTTAGTAATATGAATATAATTTTGATTATGAATTTGAAAATGAATCTAGAAAAGATAAAAGATTAGGATTTTGAAAAGAATACTCAATTTATTTTTTGGTGTTGAGAGAGCCACAAGGACAAGTGATGAAAATCGATCCTAGAATCTCCTGGAACCGGGAGGGAAGCTCTAACCAACTAAGCTATCCCTCACTCTCAAAATACTCAATTTATTAATTTGGAACTTGTTTGTTGGACTCAAATAAATTCAGCTCGAGTTTGAGTTTGATTGAACCGAAACAAACTAATCAAATTCAAACTCAACTCGGACTTGCACAATTATTAGATTAGATGTCTACCATATGCATGCATTCAAGACTGATCAAGGGTGTGTTCATGATATGAATTTTGAAGCCCGAAAATTCACAAGGTTTGCTCTAGGAATAAAGTGACGTCTTTTTATGTGTTTTATGAATGAATGCTGAAAATAAGAAGAAGAAAAAACAAGGATAGTACTCTTGATTCTCACAGGAATTAGAGGGTCTCTTCCTAATCGCAATTGGAAGATGAATACAAGTTGCAACAAGTATTGTTTTGGTTAACAACCGAAATAAGCAACGCTCACAATTCTCAAATCAATTCATCTCTCTTTATTAAGGACTAGGCGCCTATTTATAAGGAGGGCAGCAAGTAATCCTTGCCCTCCAAAGCATTACAACTCATGACCAGCATTAAGGAAATAAGGAAAGTGCTTTCCTAAATTAAACCATAGATTCTAGCTAGAAATTAAGGAAACTCAAGCATAAAGAAAGATGCTCAAGACTTTCCTAAAAACACTAGAATCTCACGGCTACAACATACACACCTTGCACGCCACTTACAACTCAAAAATAAGGAAACTTTCCTAAAATGCAAGCCACGACACTAGACTCTCTAATGCACTGAATTTTCTAAGTATTTTCGGATTTATTAAAACTAAACAACTCAACTAACTTAACTAACATAATAAAATAACATATTTTTGGTTACACGAAAAACCTTCACTTTAAGAGCAAAGTAAAACCATGCAAAAATTCTACGAAAGCAAATAAAGATAGTCCAACTTGCATCATTCTCCCCTTCTTGAAAAAAAACTTGTCTCAAGTTTCTTCAAAACATGGAACTGGATCACAAGCATTGAAAGACACGCACACTCCCTTGCCAAGAAGCACTTGGTAAGTATCCCAATTGTCATGATGAACAACTTTGAATGGACCCTTCATCCACCGAAGCTTGGTCACTCTTGGAATTATGGTAAAGCTTTTGAGCAGCAAGTGAAAGCCATACATAATCACCAAGATGAATAGGAGAAGTTTGCTGAATTTGAAGGAGTTGATCTTGTTTCCAAGCTCTCCTCCCTTTCTTGGTCATCTCCCTAGAATCAAAAGATGAAACATAGCATGCATTTTGTGAAGAATCTACCTCTTTACTCTTGGTTTCACTTACATTCGAATACTTTGGAGGTAGGGGTTGCAAACCAATTCGTTTGTCTCCAAAAGCCACGGTGTACACATTTTGCTTACAATGATGAACAGCATCTCGATCCCATTGCTATGGACGTCCTAACAGCAAGGAACAAGCATCCATAGGGAGTATGTCACACCATAGTTCATCCTTGAATTCGCCAATCTCAAAAGGAACCAAGGCTTGCTTCTTAACCGTAAGTCCTCCATCATTACTCACCCAACTCAGCTTGTATGGTCTTGGATGATCTCGCTGTTCTAACTCCAAGGTCTCCACCATCTTCTTTGAAGCCACACTCGTACAAGAACCACCATCTATGATCAAGAAACAAGGTCGTCCCTTCACTAAACATCGGGAGTGGAAAAGGTTCTCTCTTTGTTCTATATGTTTATCCTCCATGGTTGGCGCCACATGTAGCATGCGCCTAAGTACCAATGTGTTGTGATTCGGGACTGGTTGCAGCAAAGGACCACTAAAATTAGTAGCTTGTTTGTCAAGTTCATCACCATCAGTCGCCTCTTCTTCAGCTAGAAGCGAAGCTAGAAGAGCATGTTGTTCGACTAAGGAAACCAACACCTTGCTAGGGCATTGTGATTGAATATGACCACTTTCTTTGCACTTAAAACATATCTTTTCTTTCATAGCAAGCTGTCCTTTGTTAAAAGTTGGAAGTTTTTTTTACAAAATCAGATGTAGAAGAAGAGATTGTACCCTTTGTTTAGCCATCTGAAACACCAACAGATTTGGTCTCCTCTTGCTTTGGACGAAAACCCTTGCCTTTTGTCTCTTGTTGCTGCCTTTCAACCTTAATATGTAATGTGCAAAGCTCATCAAAGGTGTAATATTGATGCAACTCTACTTGATTAGCAATAGGTTTGTTCAAACCAACCAAAAATTTGGCCAATTTTTGTTCATCAACATCATTGCATTCACATGCCAAAGTTAGTCGTTCAAATTCCTTAGCATATTGTTCTACACTTAGATGATTTTGTTGCAAAGTATTAAGCTTATAGAACAAATCTTGTTTATAGGAACGGGGAACAAACCTCTTTCTCGTCTTGGCCTTCAACTCCGCCCAAGTTTCAAGGGCTACTTTGCTCTCTCTTTCACATTGAGCTTGAAGACTCTCCAACCAAAGAGAAGCATATTTGGTCAGTTTCAAAGTAGCATAAGAAAATCTCTTACTTTCTCCCAAGCCCTTGTGATCAAAGAGTCGGTTCATACGTCGCTCCCAATCAAGAAAAGCATCCGCATCTTGGGTACCATCAAACTCGGGTACGTCTCCAAGTTTAAGGTCATCCTCTCTTCTAGCACCATTGAAGTTGCTTCCAAAGGAGTTTGGGGAACCTCCAGTGGTCTTAGCTTCCATGGAGTTAACCTTGCCATGGAGATGAGCAACCTCATCATAAAGTTTTGCAAAACCATCTAACACTTTTGACTCGAAGTCTCCTATTGTTGTTGCGCAATATGTTGGATTGTCTTGATGACTGTGGGTTAGTTATAACTCGGAATTAAACGAAATTTTGATACAACCAACTTCAAGATGTTTACTGTCTCCACACAAAATTTCAGCCAATTCTAAGCCTTCACGCTCCCTCACGCGCCTCCACAACCTTACTGCATTGATACCAACTGCTATGAATTTTGAAGCCCGGAAATTCACAAGGTTTGCTCTAGGAATAAAGTGACGTTTTTTATGTGTTTTATGAATGAATGCTGAAAACAAGAAGAAAAAACAAGGATAGTACTCTTGATTCTCGCAGGAATTAGAGGGTCTCTTCCTAATCGCAATTAGAAGATGAATACAAGTCGCAACAAGTATTGTTTTAGTTAACAACCGAAATAGCAACGCTCACAATTCTCAAATCAATTCATCTCTCTTTATTAAGGACTAGGCGCCTATTTATAAGGAGGGAAGCAAGTAATCCTTGCCCTCCAAGGCATTACAACTCATGACCAGCATTAAGGAAATAAGGAAAGTGCTTTCCTAAATTAAACCCTAGATTCTAGCTAGAAATTAAGGAAACTCAAGAATAAGGAAAGATGCTCAAGACTTTCTTAAAAACACTAGAATCCCACGGCTGCAACATACACACCTTGCACGCCACTTACAACTCAAAAATAAGAAAACTTTCCTAAAATACAAGCCACGACACTAGACTCTATAATGCACCGAATTTTTTAAGTATTTTCGGATTTATTAAAACTAAACAACTCAACTAACTTAACTAACATAATAAAATAACATATTTTTGGTTACATGAAAAACCTTCACTTTAAGAGTAAAGTAAAACCATGCAACAATTCTACGAAAGCAAATAAAGATAGTCCAACTTGCATCATTCTCTTCACATTAAAAAAATGTATATGATAAATTCAAATAATACAATATCAGACAGAATATGTTGAACCAAACTGAGATCTATTAAAGTTTGAGACTTTGATATACACCAAAGCTAAATAAATTTTTTTTTTTTTTTGAGGATTTTCTTTTACTTATGAATAGTGCCCAAATAAAAAATGGGAAATTTATTACGGGACGAAGGAAGTACATTGTAAGGTATGCTTTAGGATAATACAAACCCTCTACTTCTAGACTGTAGTAGCTTGCCTTTCTTTGCTTTCAGATTTGGAGTGTGTTACAGTATGATCATAATAGATCATAATTCTGTTATATAGTTAGTTAATGAGTTATTGGAGCCTAAATGAATTAGTTCAAATTCTGTTATTTCTGTTATGGAAATTATGTTAGCTTATAAACAGAATTGAAGGATGTTTGTTAGAATTAGTTTTCTACTCTATAAATAGGAAGCTACTCTATTGTAATAAGGCATTCAGAAAATTAATACAAATTCTCTCTCTCTTCTTATCTTCTATTCTCTTCTGTCTTAATTTCATTTCTTCTACAGTTGAAGTCTCTAAGACTCCTGTAACATTGGTATCAGAGCTTTTCTTTCCTTAGACCCATTTTCGCCATTAAAACACGTTTCTTGCTTCCAAGATTGAGTGTACACAAGCTGTTTGTGAAAATACCTTCAACTAGAAATTCTTCTTCTACTATGGAAGAACAATTAAGAATGATGGAGCAGAGATTGGATGAACAATCTCACCAATCAAAATTGCTTGAAGAATCCATGGCCAAAATGCTGCAGGCTATTACATAACTCAGAAGTGACAGAAGATCATCTGAGTCTCCTAGGTCTGAAACTGGGGAAAGAAGTTCAACACGACTTCTTGGGTATGTTCCTAAATTGGAATTTCCTAAATTTGATGGTTACAATGCTAGATTGTGGATTAAAAAGTGTAGTAAATATTTCACACTTTGTAAGATTTCTGATGACCAGAAGGTAGATTTAGCTTCTTTGCACATGATTGATAAAGCTGAATGTTGGGTCACTAGCTATTTGGCTGTAAGAAAAGGTGTGGATTGGGCAGATTTTGTGATAGATGTTACAACAAGATTTAAAGATGACACTAGTAGAAATGTCGTAGAAAGATTTAATAAATTGCAGCAACATGGATCTCTTGAAAAATACATTGATGACTTTGAGACTTTGAAATCTTTATTGATGCAAGATAGTCATGAATTGCCTGAGGGATATATGTTGGATAGCTTTATTGGTGGTTTGAAACCTGCTGTGAAACCTTTAGAAACCTACATCAATAACCCAAGCAATAGAGTATGCAAGATTATTAGAAGAATCTTTGTTGTTGAACTCCACAAAATACTCCAAACCTGTTTCCAACTATTCTAAACCAATACAAGCTACCCCATTATCATCACAACCACCTTTATTACCTACACCTGCTATTCCTTCTTCTTCTTCTCTCCCTCTTATTAAATATAATCCTTGCTAGATATAAAAATTCTAAACACATCCCAGCTGATGTTAAGGCAGATAAAATTGCTAAAGATTTATGCTATTACTGTGATAAACCTTTTGAAATGGGACATAAGTGTGATTTCAAGGAACCTCGGCTATTTACAGTAGAAATTCCTGGATCTTCTTCTGAAACTGAGGATGAATTGAGTGATTAGGACTGTAATACTTCAATGACTGAACCTTCTATTTCAGTTCATGCATTATCAGAATATCAGGCAACCAAAGTTTTAATACCATGAGGGTGACTGGAGTTCAAGGGGGAAAAATACTACATATATTAGTGCATTCAGGGAGTACCCACAATATTTTAGACTTGGCTGTAGCAAGGAAGTTGGGTTGTAGGCTGGAATCCATCCCTTCACAAGCAGTAACAGTGGTTGATGGTAATAATTTGCAGTGCCAGTATATAGTGAAAGGCTTTGAGTGGGAAATGAATGGTAAAGTGTTCACAACTGATGTTTTATTGATACATTTGGCCAGATGTGACATGGTTCTTCTGTATTTAGTGGTTAAGTACTTTAGGTACTGTATCTTGGGATTTTAAGAATTTGATCATGGAGTTTACTTATGATCAAGTTCAGTTTGTTCTTAGGGGTCTTACTCCTAAGAAATTTGCTGTGTCTAATGCACTTTCTACTAAGACTCTAGAGAGTGCTGCTCAGCTTTGCTTGTTGCAAGTCAGGCAAGTTTTTGCAGAAGAGGAGTATACTTTACAGCAGATGGAAGCTACACATACTCAGGAGGTTCAACAACCACCTGAATTGCTTGCTTTACAGCAAAAGTATGCTGGAGTTTTTGCAGATCCAGATGCTTTGCCACCATTAAGAGGTGTCTTTGATCATAGAATTCCCTTAGTGGAAGGGCCTACTGCAGTAAATATCAGACCCTACAGATATCCTTTAAAGCAGAGAGATGTTATAGAACAACTCATACAAGAAATGCTGGATAGAGGTATTATATAAAATAGCTCTAGTCCTTTTGCCTCTCCTGTAGTTTTGGTGGATAAAAAAGATGGTACATGGAGGTTATGTGTAGACTATAGAGAGTTGAATAATAGGACTGTTAAGAATAAATTTCCTATCCCTATTGTTGATGAATTAATTGATGAGCTAGCAGGGGCTGTAGTTTTTAGCAAGTTAGATCTCAGGGCTGGTTATCATCAAATGAGAGTTCATCCTGATGATGTATTCAAGACTGCATTCAACACTGCATTCAAGACACATATGGGGCATTATGAGTTTTTTGTTATGCCATTTGGCTTAACCAATGCACCTGCCTCTTTTCAAGGCTGGATGAACTCAATCTTTAAACCTTTACTTAGAAAAATGTATTGGTTTTCTTTGATGATATATTGGTGTATAGTCCATCTCTTGAAGCTCATTGGATTCATCTTAATGAAGTCTTTGAATTGATGCAGCAACATATGCTTTTTGCTAAAGCTAGCAAATGTTCATTTGCTATTTACAAGGTGGAGTACCTTGGTCACTTTATTTCTGCTAAAGGTGTTGAAACTGATCCAAGTAAGATAGTTGTTGTAAGTTCTTGGCCTGTGCCTACTTCTGTTAAAGAATTAAGAAGCTTCTTAGGATTGAGAGGCTATTATAGGAAGTTTGTGAGACATTTTGCCATCATTTCCAAGCCTTTGACTAATCTTCTGAAGAAAGGTGCTTGGAATTGGAGTGATGAATCTCAACAAGCTTTTCTGCAGTTGAAGAATGCTTTAATTACTGCTCCTGTATTGGGTATACTAGATTTTTCTCAACCTTTTGTGATTGAGACAGATGCATCTAAGAGGGGCATAGGAGCAGTTTTGATGCAAAATGATCATCCTCTAGCTTTCTTGAGTAGAGCTTTGGGACCTAGATGGCAAGCTCCTTCAGTATATGAGAAAGAGTTACTTGCTATTGTATATGTTGTACAAAAATGGGAGCAGTATCTTATGGGAGATCATTTCATTATTAAAACAGATCAAAAGAGTCTCAAGTGGTTATTGCAGTTGAAAGTCTCAACTCCTTTCCAACAGTTTTGGCTTTCCAAGTTGATGGGATTTGATTATGAAATCCAGTATAAGGTTGGTAAGGAGAATATTGCAGTTGATGCTCTTTCAAGAGTACAAGGTTCATCTATTATGTGCCTAGCAATTTCTGTGGTTTCTTCTGATTTGCAGACCTTGATTCAGCAAAGTTACACCTTGGATAATTGTTTTATGCTTATGATCTTACGACAATTACAAGGTGGTCTTCATGTTCAGAATTTTTCTTTACAACATGATTTGTTGAGAAGAAAAGGTAAGATTGTCATTGGTCCTGATTTCAATTTGAGAACTAAAATCATTTCTTGGCTACATGCTTCACCTGAGGGAGGACATTCTAGTAGAGAAATTACTCTTACCGAAGTTAAAGGTCTTTTTTATTAGAAAGGATTAACTAAAGCTATCAGTCACTTTGTAAGAAGTTGTGTTACCTGTCAATCTTCTAAATATGATAATGCTGCTAAGTCTGGCAAACTACAAACTTCACCTATTCCACAAGAGGTCTGGTTAGATGTTTCCATGGACTTTATAACTAGCTTACCTAAATCTATGAGTAGGGATGTTATCTTGGCTGTTGTAGACAGATTTAGTAAGTACAGTCACTTTATAGCATTGAACCACCCTTTCAATGCTTTACAAGTGGCTCCGGCTTACTTAGATCATGTTTTCAAATTGCATGGTTGGCCTAAGTCTATTGTTAGTGACAGAGATCCAGTTTTCTTAGTCAATTTTGGAAGGGTTTGTTTTCTCTTCATGGTACAGAGTTCCTGTTATCTTCCTCATATCACCCTGAGACTGATGGATAGACTGAAGTGGTTAATAGGTGTTTAGAGACATACTTAAGATGCATGTGTAGTGATCAGCCCAAAGATTGGTGTAAGTGGCTTCCATTAGCAGAATGGTGGTACAACACTCATTTACATTCTGCATTACAACTCACTCCTTATGAAGTGGTTTACAATCAACCTCCTCCACTCCATCTTCCATACTTGCCTGGTAAAGCTGTTAATGCTGAAGTTGACAGAAGTTTACAACGCAGAGAATCTATGATCAAGCTTGTTAAAACACATCTTGTGAGAGCTCATGACCGAATGAAGAAGCAGGTGGATTACCACAGATCTGACAGGAGCTTTTCAGTCCATGACTGGGTTTGGTTGAAGTTACAAGGCTATAGGCAACAGTCAGTTCAATTAAGGAGCAATCAGAAACTTGCTCCTAAGTTCTATGGTCCATTTCAAGTCAGTGCTACTGTGGGCAAGGTGGCTTACAAGTTGCAACTTCCAATAGGATCACATATTCACAATGTGTTCCATGTGTCCCAGCTCAAGAAATTTCATGGACAGTTGCCTGCTGCAGCTCATATTCCTACTTGGCTACAAGGGTCTGTCAAGGATGAATTACACCCTAAAGCTATTTTGGACACCAAACAAGTTCAGCATTCTACTCAATCTCTTCTTCATTACTTGGTTCGATGAAAAGGATGTCCTAGTTTTGAAGCTACCTGGGTACCGATTTCCAAGCTCACTTCCCTTCTTTTCCTATTCCATCATTGACTTGAGGATAAGTCTACTTTTGTAGGGGGAAGTATTGTTACAGTATGATCATAATAGATCATAATTCTGTTATATAGTTAGTTAATGAGCTATTGGCGCCTAAATGAATTAGCTCAAATTTTGTTATTTCTGTTATAGAAATTATGTAAGCTTATAAACATAATTGAAGGATGTTTGTTAGAATTAGTTTTCTACTCTATAAATAGGAAGCTACTCTATTGTAATAAGGCATTCATAAAATTAATACAAATTCTCTCTCTCTTCTTATCTTCTATTCATTTCTGTCTTAATTTCATTTCTTCTACAGTTGAAGTCTCTAAGACTCCTGTAACAGAGTGTTCAAGACTAACTTTATCCAAACCCTATGTTGAAAGTCTGAAATCTTCAATTTGAAATGTTGATCAAAGAAAATGCAGCTTCAAATGCATTTGACAGCGTTTATATTTAGGTTGTGATTTGATCGCAAATGACCCTATAAATACACTTACCTTCCGTAAAAATTATTAAGCAATTTGGTTGTAACAAGCCTTCAAAAATTTCCTCTATATGCCATTTTGGGGAAGTTATTTTCAACATTGTAGATCGACATTTGAGGTTTGAACTTGGATTTCCTCGTTAGTTTATGAATTGTATAGTTAACTCCTTTAGGTATTGTTTGGTTCAAGGTATGGAATGGAAAGGGAATAGAAGCAAATAGAGGAGAGGAATGGTAACAAAAATGGTTAGCTTTATTAGGTGTTTCGTTCAAGCCATGGAATAGAAATGAAATGGTAACCAGGGCCGACCCTGAGCCTAGGCGAGGAGTGCGGCTGCCTAGGGCCCAAGCCTGGGAAGGGGCCCAAGGCCACCGTGATAGACTGATCTCTATTATATAAGTGAAGGGGGGAGGCATGGTGGTCCCATATCAAATAACTATATTACCCTTACTTTTTTAATTACATCAATTTTATAAATTTTAAAATTAATAATGGATAATCAATCAATCCCAATATTTGCCATTTTTAAAAAGGATTTTTTAACTGGAAATATATAAACTTTGGCCCGTTCTCTCGTAATAATACAAACTTTTGATTATTTTTTAATAATACAAACTTTAGGCCAAAATTCCTCCAGTAGGTCAATGTGACCTTTAACCTGTAAAACAGATAAATTTTTTAAAAGACCCAAAAATATCTCTTTCTCCTCCCTTCCTATACCAACTGAAACCCCACCCTCACCCCTCCCCCAAGGACGAAACCACCCATCCACCCTCACCACCCCCTCCCCCACATTTTTTAAAAGACCCAAAATATCTCTTTCTCCTCCCTTCCCCATACCAACTGAAACCCCACCCTCACCCCTCCCCCAAGGACGAAACCACCCGTCCACCCTCACCACCCCCTCCCCCACCACGAAATCGCCCTCTCAACCACCGGCAACACCACGTCTCCCTCCTCCACCCCGATAAAACACCACGTCTCCCTTCCCCCACCCACGAAAACCACCCCCCACCAGTCCTTCACCCCCGAAAACCACCCCTTCCACTCCTTCACCCCGGAAAACCACCAAACCCAGCCACACCACCCCCGAAAACCACCAATCCCAGCCTGCCCACCGGAAAACAATTGAATTTAAACAAGATATAATTGATTAAAACTAAGTGCCTAAGAGGTGCTTCTTCATTCTTCCAAACAATTTCCACACCGAAATTCACATGCATACAAACCAAAATGAGAAAACTAATCGAAATTTCAAATATAAACCAAAATTAACATCAACAGAATACCTTAAGACCGTCAAGATCATATCCTTTTATATATACACTAGTAGAATAATTGCTTATTGCTGCGGCTATATTGCTGCGGTTTTACCTATACGCAGCAATAAACCAGGTAAAAATAAAAGGAAAATTGAAAATCAACCTATTGTTGCGATTTTGGGTGGAAACCGCAGCAATAGATGCCAACGGCAATTTTTTTAAAATTCTTTGACTAATTTGATCAAATATATTGCTGCGGTTCCCACAGAGAACCGCAGTAATAAGTTAAAATATTATTTTTTTTAATAATATTTTAATCTATTAGGGTTTTTTTCTTTAAGTTTAAAAGGTTTGGGCGCCGTTTCACGTTCATCAATTCCCTCCTCACTCTTTCTCTCTCCTTCCCTCCTCCACACTGCTAAATTTTCACGCCACTCATCTCTCATCTCTCAATTCTTCGCACCTCTCACCATCTCTCAGTTCTTCGCACCTCTCTCCATCTCTCACTTCTATCTCATCACCGAACATCGCTCATCACCGGACATCAACGAACATCACTCATCTCCCATCGTCGTCTGCACCAAGTCTGTCGTCGGCGTCGTTGGCCGCACCAAGTATGAGCCGATCTTGTTGAATGAAACACAAAAACGCTACATGTCGTCGTCATCCTCACCGAACATCAACACCATCAGTTTCTTTGAATGAAACACATCGCTTGAAGATTAGTTTCCATGTATAATATTGATATTTCATTTTCTTACAATATTATTTATATATTGTTTGTTCAGTTTGGCTCGATTTTTTTTTTCATATTTATTAATCATAAAATGAAGAATCACTGATCAAATTTATTACTTATTTTTTTAATTTTTGATCGGTGATGATGATGATGGAGTGATGCCGTTGTGCGGCCCCTTGCTGCAGCGAAGATGAAGAAGAGAAAAGGGGTTCAATTTTTTCATTTTTGAGTGATGATGATGATGATGATCGGTGATGATGATGTTGTTTTAGGAATTTAGTCTTTCTTTTTTTCTTTTCCCTTTAATTTTTCTCTCTTAAATCTCTTTTCTAATTTGTTTTCTTTTCCCTTTATTTTCTTTCTTTTCTCCTTCACTTGTCGAGTGCTGTACTAACCTTTTCCATATTTTTCATTTTGTAGTTTCTTGTTATTTTTTATTCTTCGTTTTTGTATTATAGATATAGTATTGATTGTAGATATATATATTGGTATTTTCATTTGAAAAATTGTCATGCAATAATATTCTGGTTATTAGAGTTGATTTAAAAATGCCAGAATTAAAAAAAAAAAAAAAAATTACCTATACCTATTGCTGCGGTTTTTACCCAAAACCGCAGCAATAGACTTGTATTTTTTTAATAAAAAATAAACCTATTGCTGCGCTTTTGGCCAGGAACCGCAGCAATATCTTGGCTTATTGCTGCGGTCAAAAACCGCAGCAATAGGTTAATTACCTATTTATGCGCCCTTAATTGCTGCGCGGTCAAAACCGCCGCAATAGACCACTTAATGACCGCAGCAATAAGCAATTATTCTATATAGAAATCTTATCCTGAATCGAAGCAATTCTCGTCTAAAAACAATCAAATACAACAAATAATATGAATCAGAAACACAATTTTACGAAAATCACTGCGCAAAATGCAATTTTTTTTTATTTCACATATAAATATAGATAGAAATAAACCTCTAGGGTTTGCTTTGAAGTTTCGTTCATGGATAATTCAACCTCGAAGACTTTGAACCCTTGATCCGTAGTTTCTTTGATGCGTTTTCCATTCTCAAAATCTACATTTCCGACATCTAACTCTGATCGAAGCTCCTCAATGCGCTTCTTCAAGCCGTAGATTCTTCTCTCTGCGATAGGATTGAAGGTGTGATAAATAGAGAGAAAAAATCATCAAATTTACGCACAAAAGAGGAGAGAGAGAGAGATTTTTCAGTAGCGAAATCGCGAATCAAAGTGAACAATTGTTTCTGAGAATCAGTTGCAGCCATTGCTACCAGCTTCGCTCATTGATTTCTGCATTTGGGTTTCGGTGGTGGAGGAGGGGTTGGGGAGTGGGTCGTGGGCTTGTGGCTGGAGTGGTTCAAGGGAAGGACTAAGGATAAGTTTTTGTTTTTTGACGGGAAGAAAATATATCATTAATAATAAGCCAAACGGCACATACAATGATAATTAAGATCTGAAAAATACAGATTTAGCAAATTGCAACAATTTTCACAATGGAACCAATTAATTTTAAGCATACTCGAGCACATCTCCAACTCCACCGTTTCAAGCTTGACGCGAGCAGTGTACTTCGATGTCTTTGCATCTTTCCAAGTAGAGACTTTCACAATCTGATTATATGATTTAATTGTTCCCAATGACGAATTGCTGAAAAACCTAAACCCTTATGGATCCAGACCATCTTCCAAATTATTGCCACCATGAAAATAAGAAAACTCATACAAAGATGAGAAACAACCACCAAAAAGGGGGACAAAAACTCTCACAGATGGAGAGAACTGAACAGAAGAAAGCAATAAAGAAGATAGTAACACTAAAAAAACACTAAAATCTAAGGAAAAGGGTCGGAAATAGTCTAATTTCCAAAGAAATTAGACTATTTCCGGCCAAGGAGGCCAAGAAAATTAAAAACCCTAGAAAGAGAATTGGAGAGGGAGAGGGAGAGAGGAGAAGAAACGACTAGGGTTTTTCGAGAGTGAATAGGACTAAGGAGAAGTTACAGTGAATCAGTTGGGTTTTTTTTTTCAAATTGAAATAAAAAATTAAAAAACAACCAATAAGATAATGACACGTGTCATAGTGACCTACTACAACAAGTTACAACCGATATTGACCTATTGGAGGAATTTTGGCCTAAAGTTTGTATTATTAAAAAATAATCAAAAGTTTGTATTATTGCGAGAGAACGGGCCAAAGTTTGTATTATTCCAGTTAAAAAATCCTTTTAAAAACTACAATTAGAATAACTTACAGGTTAAAAAAAAAAAAGACTAAAAAAATTTACAAAAAACAACAAAGATAACAAATTCATTTATGAATATCAAAAAATTCCATCAAAATAAAAATTGCAAAAATAAAAAAATCAGCAATATACTTCCACAACATTATAGTCATGTAAAGAAATGATCATTTAATGGATCTATATAATTTCAATCTGTGTAAGTCAATTACATAGTGGATGATAAGGTCAGATCAAGAACTGATCTAACTTATTTTTGCTGAAAATAACTTCTAATAAGTTGAACAAAACAGAGTTTTTATTGAAAAGACTGTCAACTTAAACTATTATAATGAGTTGTCGCTGCATGTATTGCGCGCATGTAAAACTAGCTACTCGACATGCATTACGAAAAATCACAATGAAGAAATTGTCGTCGCACGCATCGCGTGCTTAGAAAAGTAGTAGAGTAATAGTTAGGCATAGCAAGAAGAAATAAATTAAATTTTAGCTGTTCATTTTTAATGAAAAGTTGTTCACCTAATCACCTCCTTAATTATCGGTAATAGAGAATCAGATATGGCAATAAAGTAGCATTCAAGTATGCTTCTGCCTTCCCCAAAATACAATTTCCAAGTTTTACTTTTCAATATCAATTTATTATGCCGACCTCAAAAAATTAACAATGGCACAATGCAATGGAAGGAATATATCAATTACCATCACTCATCAAAGTAGTTGAAAACTGAAGTAAAGTATAATCTATATATTGAAGCATCCCTCAAAGAAAAAAAAATCAATTGAAGAGTTTCTCTCTTGAAACCTGGTTATTGTTTCATATGAATTTTCATCGTCGGTGGGTTGCACCGACTTCAGTTTCATGGTGGCTAAGCTCTCTAACATCTCTTCTTTGTGAATTTCCCAAGTGTTTCACTTCTCTGTCCTTTTTCTTATTAAATTATAGTATATACTGGAAGTATAACACACTTTATACTATATAGCAGGACTCTAGGAGCATATTATATTATAGTGTTGACCTGTTGGACAATTGTTTTTGCTAGATTAGTATGCTTTGCAATTGTTTCTTTAGTGTGTGCTTGCAACTTTGGAATGGTTTAATTAGAAAATAACATATTCTCGAACTAGTTTATATTTATAAGATGCTTGGGATTTTTTTCATTTTCACTCGAGAAATTAACTTGTAGAACTAGTAAATGAATGTATATAATTTTGAACTATATTAGTCCACAAGTGAATTTTTAGGTTTGTGTTGTGTAAGGTGTTGCCTAAAAGCATCTATATGAAAGTCAACGGGGAAAAAATAGATTAAACCCTTTCAAGTGCTCACAAATTTACAATAAAAGTTATTGGAAACAAACATACTAATTTTTAGTATTATTTATCACACTGTCTTTCACTATATATTAAAGATTTTAAGTATGTTTTTTTATACGGGCCCTTATCTCTAGTTTCGCCTATGGCCCATAAAATGGTAACCATTACCACCAGATAAAGTATTTTGTTACTTGAGGGGGATGGAAGGATAATAAATTGGGGGAGTCCATTACCACCAAGTAATGGTAATGGATTGATGAAGGATTGAACCAAACAAAAAGAAAGAGAATAGGTAATTGATTCCGTTTCTTGAAGCCCAAAAATCACGAACCACACGTGCTCTTAGTCTTTTTGATGCAACGTTTATTTTCATCTTCGCTCTACATTTCCTAGCCTCATCTGTGAGTAGTCTTCCACTTCGGGGTTGGATGACATAATGTGGAGAAATTGAATTAATAGCTCTTGATACTTTTTGTTGCTCATTTATGTTGAGTGGAAATAGTAACTCTTGCTTCCATGCTTATCTATTGCTTATAATTCAACTAGGATGTGGGGAAAAAACTAAATTTGGATTTCTCATAGCAGTTGTGTCCTACATTGAACCCGAAAAGTATTTTGAGCATTGGTAGAATTAAATACTTGAGCACCCTTCTGGGGAAGGGAATTGAGTTAATCTTGCTTCCTTATTTCAGTTTGGTTATTGCATCAGTGAGTACTCACATTTGATTCTCTAGTCTAATTGTCAATGTGTATTGGACTTAGGTGGGATTGTTAGTTTCCATCAAAATTAGATGCATATCATGGGAGTGAGTAGAGTCAACTAGTTCATAAAGGACAATATTACATATTTAAGATAAGTTGGTTACATTCCGCAACATAATGTCGCATACAATAACTAGGAGTTGGGAAAATCCTAGCTACATTAGGCATAGTGTTCGCCATTTTGTTGAGAGTACTACAATATTAAATCTTCACCTCTGGGAAATTCCGACACCAGTCCCTGCAAACGGTCAACATATTCGAGTATTTTGTAAGAATTTTCTAGTTGAAGAATGTGTTCCACGACATATTTGGAATCTGAGTATATGATGGCGCTTTAAAACTGGTTTGCCTCCAAATCCTAGAACCCACTTCCTAATGTGAATCTCTTCCCAATCCCACAAACTCATAAGGGAAGTCTTCTGGTTAACAGTGTGTATTTACATGATGCAGATTAGTGGGATTATAAGCCACCAGTAAGGGGGAAGCCCAAGATGATGGAAGTATATTGAACATCAAGGATGAGCTGAACCCAGATTACTTCCATAATCAATGGCTTGTGCTCCCACTTTTTTTATCAATAAAGCTTATAAAAAACTCTTAAGAGAATCCTATTCATGTGAGATGGTCCCGTCGAGTTTAGAATAGGTTTTCAATCCCTAAGCACAGATTCATGCTTGGATTGTTGGTCGTAGGTGTATGTGATGATGCAAAAATGTTTATAAGCCATGCTCAGTTGCTCACCCAAAATAAATCAAGGCAAAAGAATCTCGCAGTAGGCATTAGATATATCCCCATAAAGCATGACCCCAAAGAGAGCCTAAATACTTCGCTCACATGTCACATCCGACTTAGTAAAAAAAAAGAACCTCACGACCACAGGAAATCCTAAAACAGAACCAGCTAACATAGCATGGTAGCACCTACTAAAAGTTAAAACCATATGCCTCTTATGCCTTTCAGACCTCATCTACTGTATTTGTAGATGACCCCGTGTAAAGGGGCAACCCAATGCTATCCAACCACACCAATAATCAATGCAAAGGAAACATCACTACATGACAATGCAAAAACATAATTGCCAATCTCCTCACTGGCTAGCTAGCAAGAGAAAACTCTTAACGTAAGCAAATGGTAGGACAGAGCCTAGATTATCACAAGTATTAAGCTTCCTCAAACCAGCAACCTTAACAAAAATAACTCTCACTTGCTTCAGAACCCTAGCAGACTAGCCTTCCAACAGACTGATTAATGCACCATTTGAACATAATAAGCATTGTTCAAACGAGATCTAGAAAACCAAAGCCTCTTCCTTCTTCAGTAAAATAAAACTTTTAACTCTTTTGCAGCCTTTACTTCCCTTTCAGTCTGTTCTATCCTGAACTCCCTCCCAGGTAATTTTTTCCCTTTGAGGTGGAGGTATGGGTTACTTAAGTTTATATTCATTAGCAAGCTGCAATTTTCATTTATATATGACAAAACCACAGGTTTGACCACATGATAACAAAGTGGTAGCCCTGGAGAATGTAAGAGAATTACTTTCATATAGGTACTTTTTAAAGTATGCAATGGACAACAATAAGGGTTAAAAAAGGAGTGGAGACCAGTACTTGAAGAAATTCATGAAATTTTGTGTAGCTTGAACTAGACATAATCTCACCAAGTATGAGAGTTCTAACATCAAGCGTACAAAAGGTTTATGCTTCGTTCTTGGTCCTGTATTTATTTTGTTCAAGCTAAGATCATAGTGTTTATGCAATTTGAAGGCATTTTCTTAAATATTTATCAGACAAAGGACTGAATGTTTCTGTTCAGTCACATCAAACCACGATATATCATACCATATATGTCTACAGAAAAAGATGAATCAAAGAAGCTAAATGAGTACAGAAACTTAGATCACTGCAACACATCTTTCGTACTTACCATAAACAGTTCTGAACTAAGTCCAAGCAGCAGCTCAATTAAATCATAGCTTGAGCTTGAACCCATTGGAGAGAAAATTATCCAAATTTTTCCTGAAGAAATAAAGAAGAGAGTTCAGAATTTGCATTACTAATACTACCAAATATCAATGCTTTGAAAAATTACTTTAATTTTTTTAAGACCATATCAGTGCTTACAATCATATACAAAATTAGGATTCATGCATATGTTAAGAAATGGAAAAAAAGATTGGAGAAAAAAAGTGAGGCACAAGATTAGACATATGTTGCACAATTTAGAAAAAGAAAACAAGCAAACAAAATTATAAGATCACTAATAGTAAATCCGTAACAAAGGGATCCATACTCTAGATTATATAATCATAAGATTATAGTATGAAGGAACATCGAACATATAAAAACCCTCTACTTAGGTGAGACAAGGCAAATGTTGGTAGTGGCCTCTACTTTCCCATAGTTACAACAACTATTCGAAACATAACTGCAACATATGAGTATGACGGCAAACAAGAGCAATATCGTATCAATATGCATAAAACTAAGATATACAACCAAACTAGGATCCAAGACATCATGTATGTGAATATAAATTCATGCATTTGGACTCCGTATGCAACTATGCAAGCAACATGTAGCAAAAAAGGTAAGCCAAAAACGTCTCGTTACTTATTTGTGTTCTTCCTTGGCACAGACGGTATGCTACCGCCTCCTGACTTCAGCTTGTCATTCCCCAAGGATACAAGGCTACCTACGAAACTCCCAGTCTCCAAAGCTCCGTCCGGCAGTCCATGAGGTGTAAAAATCTCAACATTTTTCGACTCCAAATTATACCAACCAAACTTGCAAACATCAATCTCTAGCAAAATTCTTTCCCTATCTTTGGAGTACACAATAGGCTTAATCTGCATACTACTCCGCAAACATTCCTGGCCAATACTATACAATTTAAACCAAGACTCTTTGTTTCCACACTCCTTCATTACCCACAAATCAGTACGTTCCATTATAAAACTCGTAAGATGATTAACCATAGCACACAAACATGTACCCAATTCCGCCAAAAGCATCATCAAATTATCCCCATTTTTATCAAGAAATCTCGAGCACTCCATAAACGAAAATCTCTCGTTCTGAAGATCGAAACTCGCAATGTACTTACCTGATGGACCCAATTCTTCTGAGTTCACCACATAATGTAAAGCCTCATTAACAAGAACACCATGGCAATCAGCATAGATGAGATACCATAACATACTTTCAATAGATTTCCACGAATTTCGGTTCAGACTATAGACACTCGCTTCACTGCAGAAAACCTTGTTAACTGTGAACCCCTGAACCAACCTCAAAATCTTGTAATCATCATTCTTGCTATCGTACCCAAACCCGAACAACTCATACCCGATATTAAAACTAGGGTTAACATTCTTAACGGGGAGCTTGTAATGTGATTTGGTTAGCGGATTGAAGAAGAAGATGTCGGTTTTGGAAGGGTCGGCGATGCAAACGACGCCGTTGCAGGAACCAAAGAGGTGAACTTGCAGAGGAGAGAGAGGGTGATGGAGTTTCGAGAAAGAGATGTGGTTATGGTTATGGTGGATGTCGAGTTCGGTAGAGTAAAGGAAGGGGTAGTAGAGGAGGAGATGACGATCAGAGTCGGAAATTAGGGTTTGGTTGAGGTGGAGTTTGATGAAATTGGGGGTTTTGATTAAGGAATTCCAGGATTTGCAGACGCATTTGAAGAGGAGAAGTGTTTTAACAGGTAATTTTGAGAGAATTATGGAGATTATCTCAGTTGGCAGTACCGCCATTGTTGCTGCACTTAGAGAAGCTCAAGCTCTAGGGTTTAGCAGGTCTGGAAAATCAAGTGGAACTGCATCGAAGCTCCGAACCAATAAAGGTTCTTTTTGGGGGTAAAAACTACCTTACTACTCCCTATTATTTTAATTTTGGATATGACCCACTATTATTTTAATCCTTCTACCTTGTAACTCATTGGTCCACACTCTCTCTCCTCCAAATAAAATAATATCACTCCTACTACCTACCAACTCTAACCATTGGCCCACTCTCTCTCCACCATGTAAATTAAAACTACTTTTACTACCAACTAACTCCTATCACATCTACTTTTTCGATAAAATAACAATTGATAACCAAACAACTTATCATCTAAAACAACGTGCCCTGATAAGTGTCAAGAGTATTATGGGACGGAGGGAGTAATTCTTTTAAATTTTAACTACATTCGTTGTTCCAAAAGTTACATTATTGCTACTTTGTAATCGCTGTTTAAGGCTCTGTTCTTTTTGACTGAATTGAACTGAATTTGTGTGAACTGAACTAAATTGAAATGAACTGAACTAAAATGAATAAAAACTGTGAGAGGAAACTACCTGAACTAAACTGAACTGAATTTGTGTGAACTGAACTGAACCGAACTGAATTTTTATAAATTCAGTCCAAAAAAAGATAGCCTAATTCAGTAATTCCTCGTCTTGCGGGGGCCACTCTTTGTTTCCCTCCAATTTTCCCTTTTCTCCCACGTAATTTTTTTTGCTCTGTATAACCTACCTAACAATCAGATTGGAGGCATTCCCCCAAATCCCCTCTCAATTGGGTTAGGATCTATCGATTACGTGATGCGCTGTTGTTGCAATCAGTTGATGAAGGGAGTTCGCTTGCTTGATTTCTGTTACTACTACAAATTAGGGTTCATAAATTTGGGGGATTTGGGAATTTTGGGAAAAGTGATTTACTGTTTATTTTTAAAAATCTGAACTTTCCTTAGGCTCATTAATAGCTTTAGTGGGTTAATTAGGTACTTTTAACAGCAATATGTAGGTTGAAATGTCTTCCTTCTTTCAATCTCTTGATCAGAAGTCGAAATACAACTGTGGTATTCCAGCAGCCATTAAGAAGGCTTGGACCACTGATAATCGAAGAAGGAGATTCTTGACATGCAAGTTTTATGAGCCTGGAACTGAATGGCATGGATGCAATTATTTTGAGTGGCATGATAAAGAGAAATTTCTATGCCATTAGGATGTGATAAGCCAACTGCTCCTCAACAAAAAGCTACTGACCCTTGAAGTTGGTAACTTGAAGACTCGATTGGTTGATGTTTGTGGGCATAGAAATTAAGGTAGTTTAACTTGGGTGAAAATGAGATGAAGGCGGGGCGAGAGGAATTAATGGCAATATATAAAGATGAAGGTGAAGAGTGAATAGTGAAAAGAAAACGGGAAATTTGGAGCATTTGGGATGAATTAAAACTCGGTAAATAAAAGTGTGCCCTCACAAGACGAGAAAATTAGACGACAACCATTAAAAGGTAGCAATATCCTAACTTTTTTTGAAACACCAAATGTAGTTACATTAAAAAAATAAATAAAAAGGTAGTAATTCCGAACTTGCTAAAGGAAAGGTAGTTTTTACCAAAAAGACCCCCAAGTTAATGACGATAAAATGGAAAATTTTGGGACTTTGTATTGTTAGACACGTCGTGCTATCTACTTTGATAAATGAGTCAATATGTGTTTGAGTGTTTCTACCTTCTATAAAGATGGTAAAAGTTGACTCGACTCTAACCTAACAGAGGTTGGGGTTGGAATTTTGAAGTTAAGGTTGTTGATACTTTCAACCTTAAAATGATGTGCATTGATCCGATTAACTCATTTATATTGAAATTCACAAAAAAAAATTGTATTGTTTAATTTAAATTTGGTCAAATACATTAAAGAAATCTCTAGGGCATATCATTATAATTTTGAAAAGATCTAAACATACTTACATTTTTCGATTTCTTTTATTAAATGCCCTCGAGTTTTTATGAAATTCACTATATACATTATACTCTCTAATTTTTGGAAATTCACCAAATGCCTTCAACTTCTACACAAATAACACAGCATGCCCTTAATGACTAACAAATGTCAACTCCGTTAGTCATTAACCTCTAACTATCATAATTAACCCCTTAACTAATCTAATTAATCCCTAACTGACCTAATTAACCCTACTTAATTTAAAAAAAACTCTTTTTTTAATGTCTTATCTCTCCCCATTTCCTTCTCTTCCCTTATATTTTTATCTAATTAGGCTTTTTAAAAAAGTAATAGGGTTAATTATGGTTAATTAGGGGTTAATTAGATTAGTTAAGTGGTTAATTAAATTTGTTAAGGGTTGATGACTAAAAGAGTTGACGTTTGTTAATCATTAAGGATATGCTCATTTAGCTTTTTAATTAATTTTTGAAATGGTTTAACTAGTTATATATTGATCTGGTCAGAGTTGAGTTTTTGAATCCATAATGGGTCAAGCTTGGATTATGCAATTTTTAACCCGTTTATTATAAATCTGAACACATACCTAATCCATTCCCGGCCTGTTCTCATCCTTAATTTCTAGCCTACTTCGCCTCTTGCATGAGTCATAACTTATTTAATTCATCTACATCAATTCTATTTACTTTCAAGTCGAATTTCTAAATCATACGAGTACCATACGTCCAAGTGAATATTATACTTTCTACATAAATGTGAGTACGATACCGAGTATCAATTTTTAGACTTGAAACCGGTGAATAACCGTCGAAATCGGCAACAAAACTAGCACTATATAGTCCAAAAATTCGAAAATGATTGTAACTTATTCCTTTTCTCGTTCTCAGTGGGTGCTTGTTAGAACCGATTTTGAAATTGGGCACCCAACAAATTCAGATTTAAGACTGGGTACTCGGCGCAATGATTTAGTAAAATCATAAATTATTGAGATTAAGAATAATTTATGATCTTACTCGACCCAAGAATACTATCTTTATGTTTCAAATTCTTCATCATCTACTAGAGATTAAGAATTCAAGTACTCAACAGTTCATCTCATCTCAAAAATATTGGAAAGTGAGAATCGGGCAGCAAGTCACTTACTACAATCACCACAACAACTTCTAACTCAACCCAATTCACATACTTTCCTATCGTTGTTTCATACAGACTTTTCACGAGAGAATCTATCAATATGTTGTAGCTAGTCGAGAATCATTATTTGATTAAATCATGATGTCTGAATTTAAAACAAAATTATAATATTTATTAAAATCATATTATAATTATCACAATAAATTAAACAGTAAAAAAATCAATGACCTCAAACAAACTAAACTGCCACTGATGATGAGCTGAGCAGGTCAGAGAAGAACACAGGAATTTTGTCTTCATCACCCTAAGTTTGGGGGGCTCTCATGTCCTTAGAACTAAAGACGTTATTGAGATAGGGTTTTCCACTTAATTTTCTACTACAGAGCAATTTATCCTGCGTGATCTCTGCTAAAACAAAATTGTGAACCTCCTCAACAGCAATCAAGACATAAGGTATACCAATAACAGGACAAAGCCTAGATTATCACAAGTATTGAGCTCACTCAAACCAGCAACACGAACCAAATTAGCTCTCACTTGGTTCAGAACCATCTGAACATATTAAGCGTTGTTCAAACAAGATTCATTAGAAAATAACACAAAGCTCTTTTCCAGCCTTTAATACTATGAAATCAGTCTACCTACCCTGAACTCTTTCTCCGATTACATTTTTTCTCCCTTCCAAGGCAGGAGCCTAGGAGGTATGGGTTACTCGGAGCTTAGATTCATTAGAAAATTGTATATTTATGTAATAAAAACATGTGTAATGACAAAACCACAGGTACATAACAAAAGAAAGTGTAATGACAAAACCACAGGTTTAATCACATAATAGCAGAGTGGTGGTCCTGGAGATTGTCAAAGTATTATTTTCATACAGGTACCTTTTAAATTTTAATGTATGCAATGGACAACAATAAAAGTTGAAAAGGAGCGGATATCGGTATTTTAAAGAAGTTCATGAGATATTATGTAAATAAACTAGACATTAATCAAGTATGAGAGTTCCAACATTAAGCTTGCAAGAGGTTTATGCTTCATGCTTGGTCTTGCAATTTTTTTCAAACTAAGACCATAGTGTTTATCCAATTTGAAGGCATTTTCTTGGAAGATTTATCAAATAAGTAGAGGTTGTTTCGGTTCAGTCGACATCATACTCCGACATCAAAGAAGCTAATGAGTACAAAAAATTTAGATTAGTGCAACACCACTTTCATACTTAACAGAGATAGTAGGTCTGAACTAAGTCCAAGCAGTAGCTCAATCAGGTCATTTGATCATAGCTTCAGCTTGAATCCCGTAGAAAGAAAATTATCCAAATTTTTCCTGAACAGATGAAGAAGGGAGAGCTTCATAATGTGCTTACTAGTACTATAAATAAATATCAATGCTTTCGAAGAAAATCTACTTTCCATAATTTTTTTATAAGATCTTATCAATGCTTACAATTCGATACATAATCAAGAAACATGCATATGTTAAAAAGACGGAGAAAAGGATTGGTAAACAAAAGTGAGACACAAAATTAAACATATTTTGCACAACTTCTGAAAAGAAACAAGACAGTAAGAAAACAGAATTATAAGATCAATATTCAATAATAGTAAACTGGTAGCAAAGGGAGTAGCTTAAAGTAAGATTCAACATATAAAAATCTCTACTTATGGTGAGACAAAGGAAGAGTATAACCCCAAACAAGAGAAATACAACAGGCATCAAACTAAAAGGTACAACCATACAGCTCAATATGATGAAAGAGCTTTCTACAGCCTTCAAAGGGTTTTGTGCAGTGCACTGCATAAATCTAGTAATGTGCTTAAGTCAAACAACTATCGTGACATTATCTTGTAGTTCTTCAAGAATGCCGAGATCATTAGAAGTATCTGATATGGATAGCTTTAATTTGAGCATGTGACACAAGGGTATTGTAAGGTGATTGGAGTGCTGGAGTGAACAATTTTTCCGATGACAGAGCAAAAGAACTAATATCTAATGCCGAAGGTAGTCACAAGCTACTCAAGATCCTTACACTCTTGCTCACAAATTTATATTCCCAATTAGGAGCTACATAATTAACATTGGGCAAACAGACACTATGAGTCCATGACTTTCAACCAATTAAAAGCAAATACATACATCCCTTACAAAAACATTGATACTTCTCCATTCAGAAACTCCTTATTGCTAAGCCCACCAAACACTAACCAATAAGCCACAAAATTTAAACACAAGAGCATTTACAATTGAACATCAGACAACTAGGATGCAAGACATAATATATGTAAAAGATATTTTCATGCATTTGGACTTCATATGCAACTATGCAAGCAACATATAGCTATAAATGTTTTGTTACTTCTCTGTTTTCTTCCTTGGCATGGACGGTATGCTACCTCCTTCATACTTCAGCTTGTCATTTCCCAAGGATACAAGGCTACCTACGAAAAACCCCGAAGATATAGGTGCTTGTGGTAGTCCCCTAAACCTATCAAAACTGTGGGTCTCCAAATCATACCAACCAAGCCCCAAAGAATCAACCTCTAACAAAATCCGTTTCCCATCTTTAGAGTAAACAATAACCCTAACCTGTAAATACATATCAAAAGTTTCTGTCTGTGGAATACTAAACAACCTAACCCAAGACTCTTTCTTCCCATATTCTTTCATCACCCACAAATCAGCACGTTCCATCGTGAACTCAATTCTATCATCAAGAAACTCCAAGGGGTCAACCGGAAGTAATGTACGATACATAACCAACAAACACAAACAACCACCCAATTCACCCATATCCAAACATCCACCCAACTTATCATCATAATCAGGGCAGTCGATAAGCGAGTAAGTCTCGGTCTTAAAATCGAAACTAGCAATGAACTTGCATTGCATTTGCAGTTCCTTAGTAACCACAATATAATGTATAGCCTCATTAACAAAAACACCATGACGAGACACAAACAACAGATAATATGGCATTCCTTCAACACATTTCCATGAATTGTTCCTCAAACTATAAACTTCAGCTTCACCATTATTATCCTCATCCTCACTAAAATAACTGTCCTGGATCATCCTCAAAACCTTATAATCATCGTTTTCCTTGTCGTAACCGAACCCGAAAACCAAAGTCTTATTATTATTATGATTATTACCGAGGTTTTTACTACACGGTGGGAGTTTACGTTGCGATTTTGTTAGAGGATTGAACAAGAAGACATTAGTTTTGGACTTATCGGAGATGCAAACGACGCCGTTACAAGAACCTATCAAATCGATTTCACGGTGTTTTAGAGGGTGGTTGAGTTCATAGAGTAGGGGGTGATTATCGTCGAGGTCGATATCAGAGAATAAGAGATTTCTATTGTAGTAGGAGAGGAGGAGGAGATGACGATCAGAGTTGGAAATTAAGGTTTGATTGAGATGAAGTTTGATAAAATTGGGGGATTTTATTAGAAAGTACCATGATTTGCAGACTCGTGTAAAGTTGAGAAGTAATCTTACAGGCAATCGAGAGAGGATTTCACTGATTATCTCAGTTGGGAGAATCGCCATTGTTGCTGCTCTAAACTATGAGAAATGGATGTAAAATGTAATGTTTGTCAGGATTTTTGGTTTTCCACTTTCTCCATTTTTTAACCGTCCGTTAACTGGGAAGGAGGTTAGACTTGTTTGACGGTTCGGTCAATCATTTAGAAGTAATCCCTCTGTTTTTATTTTCTCATTGTCACGGTGCGCTTCTCTCAATACACCTCTCTGAATTTAAATATCTTTCATTATATATTAGCAAAAATTATAACAATTGAATATTAATAATGTACTAATTGAGACGAATTAAATAAGACCCCACATGACTAAATTTTTTCTTATAAATTGAAAAAAATAGAGAAGATTCTCTCTAAGTATAAATAGTGTCAAGATTCCAAGTGAGAAAGATAAAAAAAAAAAAACAGAGGGAGTATTGTTGCAGCCTGCAGGGGTGATCATGGGTCAGGCCGGACCATCCCTTAAAAAATTGTCCATTGATCGGATTGGGCCGGGCCAAATTTTTGTACCCAAAGCCTGCTTTTATGGGCCAATATCGGGCCGGACTGAAATTTAGACTGAAAAGTCATTTTCGGCATTCCCAAAACCCGTCCCGAACCCCAAAAAAATTCAGGCCAGGCTTGAAATCAGGCCGAAAAATTTTGCCCAAGCCCGGGAAAAATTATGGTCATGTCGGGTTCATTTAATCAGCTCTATATTGTTGTCGCTAATTTACTTTTATACTACTTATTTTTAGAAGGGAAAAAAAAAACTTGGGAATATTTTCAAAAAATTTCTAAAATCTCGAAAAGAAAATAAGAATAAGTAGCAAGTTGAATGTAAATCTATTAAAAAAAATAAAAGAGTAGAGAGAAGTTGAGTAGTTCAAAAAAAATATAAGAAAAGTTTAAAAAGTTCGGAAAAGCTAAGAATAGTTTAAAAAAGATAAGATGAGTGTGGAAAAAATAAATTGGAGACAAAATTTATAGGAAAGGAAGAAAGGAATAGAAGAGAAAAGAAATGGAAGAAAACTAAAGTACAAAACCTTAGGGGTCGTTCGTTATCGTTTCATGTGTCCAGTTTTCAGTTTTTTGAAAACCAAAAACAAAAATATGGAAACTATAAAAAGTAGTTTCTAGTTTTTGTTGTCAGTTTTCAAAATTGACATTTTTCGTATAAGTATGACTAATTTTAAGTTTATTATACCCCTTGTATTATATGACTTTTATGTTCATAAAACTAAAAACTGGGAACTTACAGTGAAGGCAAACAGGCCCTTAATTTTCCATGTTTCGTTTAAGTTTTCTCTTTTCTCCCAAATTCCTCCAATTTGGGATTTGTAAAGAGGCTTTCCTTCCATTTTCTATCACTTATAATATTATTTTTATACCAAACATTGGAAACTAGAATCTTTCCTTCTAATTCATTTCATTTCCTACCAAATCCTTTCTACCAAACAAACTGCTCGAGGTATTGTTCACGTGATCACGTCAACTTATTTCAGAAAAATTTCTAAAAGATTTAGGGAAAATTAGAAGTTTAGAAATTTCAAAATATACTTATTAAAAAACATATTATATATTAAAAAACATAATATAATCTTTTCGCTTCTCCTTCATCTCATATCGTACTCTCTATTAAAAAACATACTTCCTCCGTTTCTTTTTAAATGCAACAATTGGACTTTTCCACTATTCACACCTACCACTTTGACTAAGATTTGTGATTTGTACATAATGAAAAATATAGTCAAGTGGGATCTTGTTAGATTTGCCTCGTGACCTACTTTCATAATATGTAATTTTTATAATTTTTACCTATATGTAATTATAGATATGTATGGTCAAAGTAATGTCTCGTTGCGCGTGAAAGTCCAATTGTTGCATTTAAAAAGAACGGGGGAAGTATTATATATTAGAATATTTATTATTAAAATCCAATTTATATACTTATATTATTAATAATTTTACTTTGCAACTGTAGTACTGGCAGATTATTTGGGATTATTGGGAGGATAGTTGCGGGTATGAAGTGGGTACAACGCGGGCGCAGATACCCATGTGGGTTGTGGAGGGAATGTGTGTAAGTACGTACTCGCTGGGGCGGGGATGAGTCTGGAATTTTCCCCCATGGTGGGGCGGGGATGGGGATGGGAATTTTATGCGGGTACGGGTGTGGAGGGACCATCCTCCACACATGTCCTGCCCAATTGCCATCCCTATGGCCTCATGGTATGATAGCTTTGATTGCCATACAAAGCATAAACTGAAATTTGTGGGAAGACTTGTGACTCAGAAGGTGAGTTTATACCCCAACTGATCATCTTCATCACTATCATTATCACCTAGCAGTTGTTTCCCTTTCTTTTCATCCTCACCCAAGAACTTCACAGTGTACAATTGTGGCTCTTTAAACTGACATTTATGATCTCTTTCATAGGCTTAATCACAATAATAACATAATCTTGTAGCGTTTTTCTCAGCTTTCACAACAACAGGAATATGCTTAAAGGGTCTAGGTTGATATTAAGTGAGTGATTGTTTTGTATTAACTGGTGTAGGTAACAAGGGTGGCTTATTGGCATTATGATTATAAGGAATGGACTATAATGGTTTGACTAAAAAGGGTTTGATGTAAGATTTGTGAGATGATACCCTTAATTGCTCCTCGGATAGCCTAGCATGTTCAATTTACTTCAGAAATATTGCTAGGTTTGAAGTCCCTCACAAAAGGTTTACTAGAATCTCTCAAACCTCTCACAAAACTATCCAACATGTAAGAATCAAGTAAAACATGACCACTTTGCAACATAATAGATTTCAGACTTTTAAATTCATCAATATAATCCTTCAATGACTCTGATTGTTGCAATTTATTGAATTGTGCTACCACATTCAAACTTCTACTATCTTTAAATCTTGCAGCCAGATCAATTACAAAATCATCCCAGTCCACATTCCCATAACTAAAAGATAGCTTGTAATCCAACTTTCAGCTCTATCTACCATGGAAAGTAGGGGTGTTTATTATCGGGTACCCAAACATGCGGGTACCCGAAAATATGGGCAGCTAAAAAAGCAGCTCATGACCATAGCCGGAAAAATAGATTCGTACCCGTTGACCCGACCCGAGACCCGTTTTTCACCCGAAAATAATGACCCGAATGGAATCGAAACCCGAAATAACCGACACGCACGAAAGTAAATAAAACTGAACCTGAATCCACCCGACCCGAAGCTAACCCGATAATGATGACTCTACCCGACCCGAGAAGTTGTTATATTAGTTATTTATTAAATAAATTTAAGGAAAAAAATTGTCATGAAATATTATATATGACTTAGACACCTCCCATTTATTATTTCATTTAGTTTTATTGGTCTTATATGTGTTTTTTTATTTGCTAGATTAAAAACCAGATTTAACCTGACCCGATTTAACCCGTGACCAGAAATTTAACAGACCCGAGTTTGACCCGTAACCGAACGTAATCCGAACACAAAGCTGACCCGATTATGACCCGACCCGTATGACCCGTTTGCCACCTCTACTCATGACCAGACCCAAAAAAATTGGGCACCCGTAAACCGGGTACCCGATTTTCCAGGGTCGGGTCATGGGTACCCGGATTAAACAATGTGAATCATGATAGAAAATAAAATATGCAACAACCAATACAACAACCTTAGAAGAATGTATCTAAATGATGAAACAATGTCATTCTCACAAATCTGTATAATCCAAAGTAGAATATGACAAGCATATTAATACTTTTGGTGGACAAGACGACGCCAAAACCCAAATTTCTTCATTTTAAAGACTATGATTTCTACTTTAACCATGTCCTTTCTTATCTTTTTAAATTCATCTTCCACCAATAACTCAATCAGGACTTTTTCTCTCTCCATTATTATTACAGTTACTACAAACTATCTACAATTCCTGATTCTCCATGTTTTTGTTTGCAAAAGATTTTTCAGATGCAAGTATAGGAGACTCACAGTGCTTGACTGGTGGATAAGCGGATTAGAGGTGGCGCACAGGCAGAGAGTAGCTACAGGGAGTCAGTAACGTGGAGGGCGGAAACTGAAACTTAAGTTTGAATATAAAATTTCCACGACCCGCCACACGGCCATAGACCCATGAAGAAATTCCCAAAACTTGAATTTGCGGGGTACCCGATAAGCATTAAACATCGATCCCTTACCCGACCCGGCTTATGCCCTTTTTTTTGAGTCGGGTACCCAACCCGAAAAAATGGAAAAAATGACAAAAAGACCCGGTTATTTGTTGCGGGTTAGCGGGTCAACGGGCTGGATCAAGCGGGTCTGGTTTTCCTGAACACCCTTAATGTAAAGTGAAGCTAGATTAACTTTATGTTCATCAGGGATCTTACATAGTGTAAAATATCTACAACATTTTTTTATCCAGTTCCTTGGGTTTGACCCATCAAACATACAAAACTCGAGGTTCAGATTCATACCTTGACGGCCCGTTTGGTAGTTGGTTAAAAATGGTGGTAATGGGAATGAATTTGTATGTAAATTTGTGAAGAAAGTCATTGTTCATTCCCATGGTAATGCTAATTTATCCTAAAGTGTCTATTTTTCTTCTTGAATTTTCATTCCCATCCAATACCACCTTGTTAGGTGGTAATGAGTGGTAATGAAAATTAGGGGTGAGATTGCTTCCCCATGGAGAAAAGACACAAACTTAGGGGTTGAAATTGCCTCCCCATGGAAATTTTAAGGATGCTTCCCTTGTAACCTACACTTAAAATTCATTCCCATTACCGCAATCTATTAACGACTACCAAACGGGCCGTGAGTTCTCAAAATTGTTGGCAAATGTTGTTCTTGGACTTGCATTAGAAGAACTAGCTAGTCTCCTTCATCTCCCTGATCATTTGCATTAGGTCTTGCATAATACTAGCTTGCTCTTCTAATTTCCTTTCCAAACTTCCACATGCTAGCTGTTCCATGGCCCGAGCTTGATTTCTTCTAGTTGCAGTATGCAACTCATTAAAATTCCTTGAAGAATCAAAAGGAAGATTCAAATCCTCCACAGTTCACTTCAGTGTTGCATTTCCATAAGCAATTTAATTAATTGCAGTACACTTCAAACTGAATTTTGAAGCTTATTGCTCACTTTTTAGTGGCGGAAGACCAGTAAAAGAAAGATGAGCTCTGTTACCACTGATGCAGGATCAAAGATCACTGCTAATGATATCTGAAACAGGAAGAATTTCAGATAGAATTGAATAGAAGAATAAAGAGAGAGACAGAGAAAGAAAGAGATAGAATTCAGAAGTATAGAAGTGTTTGATTTCTTTGATGATCCTCATTATAACCTAATCTAGTGTTTACAGACAATTTGAGCAAAACCGAATGCTCATGAATCAAGGGACAATAGTTACAAGGCAATAACAAAATTGACGCCAAATAACTAACTTTAACAAACTAGCTTATTCACACACTAACTTGACCAATATCACAAATCGACCGGATCAGGGATCAGATTCAGTCGGATTGGATATATATGCACATTCCGACATACTACCATACAGGTCAAAAGTCAACTATGCTGCTATAGGCGATACATTAAGGGAACCGGCATCCAACGCCAGATCTACAGAAGTATTAACAGAGGACTCTATAATACCATCCCCATAAATTGTACAAGGTCTATCCCGGAAATTAATATTGCCTAGTTCAACATGGTTCGAATTGGTAGTTCCTAGATTATGTTCAAAATATTCTCCTTTTAGCGCAATAAATAAAGCTTAAAGATCAAAAGACTCTCGAGGCCTAAAAAAAAAACTAACTATTGTAACGTAGTACATCCTATACTATTTATACTCCAGAACAACTCCTACTATGCTTAGGATAAGCCCCTAAGTCATACTAACAATAAAACTCTTAAAGATAATAAAGAGATAATAAGACAAACTAAAAGAGTCCTAGATGCTCAAAACAAGAAAAACCTATTCCACTTGGAATAGTAAAAACTGGTGAGCCAAACCTAAAACAAATAGGATATGAAGAGTTTTAATTATTAATGTATCGCTCCTCCTTTGATCACTACGACAACAATGACAACTTAGGAGATAGGCATTGTCATTTTGTTTATTGTTTTTCTCTCAAGTTAAACTGAATTACAATTGGTATGTACTCAAACCGTCAAATGATCAGCCCTAACATATACGCAGAAGTTTAATACTACCTCTGTTTCAAAATGCTTGACATAAATTGATTTTTGCACTATTTTGCACATTCTTCTTTGACCTTATTTTGTGATTTCTATATAAGGAAAAATATAATCATTTGTAATCTTGTTAGATTTGTCTCGACATAAAATTTTAGAATATCAATTTTTATAATTTTACCTATAGGGAATTAGAGATATTTGTAGTTGTGGTTTTAAAATATGCATTGGCAAGCATGTCGAGAGAAGTATGTCAAGTGTTTTGAAACAATGGAAGTACTTATTATTGTTGTTCAAGCTCAATTCTAAACCCGTTTGACTGATTGTTGTAGGCTAGCAGCAGAATGAAGAGCACGTAAAATATCACAGGCATAAGTAAACAGTTAAACATCAATAACTAGATTTAACAGAAGAAACTGCGATAAGTTGATAATCTATTATCCCCGTCCAAGAAAAAACAAGTTGGTAATGTATTGTATATAAGCATTGCTTAACGTATAAACTTTACAGAAGCAAAAAGTACAGCTTGATGCATTGCAGCTATCAATTTACCCATATCAAATGCCAAAGAAGTACCAGCAAATCAGATTTTAAGAATGTACTACAAACCATAGCCACCACATTAGTATTAAGCTGTCTTTCCTCAACTTCTCCCCGTCCAGATCATGCAGCCTGTGCTCCAATGTTCGCCTCAGGCAAGGGTCACTCTAGAATAGACGGTAAGTTGAGTTAGCTTCAGCATTTGAACTCTTAAACAGGTGATCCAAACAAAAGATGCTATAAAAAATGGATTCACAGGTAATGTATAAAAAAATTGCTTATCCTACTAAAGGACATAGGATTTGTAGTCGGTATAAGTGGCTTAGACCTGCTTTAACCAAGATTTTGTCGCATAAATTGGTTTGTAATAGACTAAACAAGCCAAAGCGTAATGCTTGACAGGTTAAATTCTAGATCAAGGTTGGCTAGAATAGGGGGTCGTGATGAGATCAGCTGCCCTTTGTGTGGTAATGATCCTGAGACCACCGAATACGACTCTTTTTTTCTTGTCCCAACAGTCAGCTATGTTGGGCTGGCATTAAGAGGTGGCTGCAGATTCCTTGTACATAGTCTGGTCTACCTCGTCGTAGTAAGTGGATGCTTAGATATTTCAGGATATTTTAGAAGATAAGATGTCTTCTGTGCTTTCGTGGCTCTGGTAGTCTTGTGTATCATATCTGGGTGTATGAGAAATGGTGCTGTGTGTATCATATCTAGGTGCAGAGAAACGGTGCTGCATGGGAAAGAAAAATTATCCACACTGATACGTTGGTGAAAGTTGAAACAAGTGAAGACCCAAGTTCGCATTCGTGTTGGCCAGCTTATGCCAAAGAATATATCTACTAATGACAGATTGTGGTTTAGTGCTTTGTAGAAGTATTTTTTGGCCTCAAGTGTATTTTGTATCTGAGGTTTTTCATACTTAGTGAAGACCCATGAATGTCGAGCATCGTAACTGGTTTTCATACAAATAATAACACTATACCGTTCAAAGAAAAGAAAATCTTAAACTCAAGTATAGTAAAACAGCCAAAAAAATCTATCAAAAAGAGCAAATTTATCAATGCAAAATCCCATATATGGTAAGAAGACCAACAATCGTTTAAGACCAGAATTAGGGCAAGACGTAATCACAGTCATAGTATGGCTATTGGTAAATAATAAAATAATAACCATGTTGTGCTAGTACAGAACACTAGTGTGGAGTATCTGGCCAACAGGAGTACGCGGAAAAACAGAAAAAGAAAAGCCTAACCTTTGTGTTGCCTCCAGATCTCACACCAAAAAAATCGACAAGCAAATTTGCTTTGAATAAGTGCAGTCAAGATACAAGTAAACTTATTTAAACTAGGAATTGGTCAAGCCCCTCTCTGTCTATATGAAATAAGTGAACCATCACTTGTTATGAGCTGAAAGGATGACATATCCAGACTGCAAATTCACCATGAGATTGGCAACAATCACCTTCACCCTTGTATCTCCAATCTTGGTTTATGTAACTTTGGGAACACCTCTCAGCTTTCAGGAAAGTTATGGAGGGAAAGCAGATACGTTAGAAAACCTATCAAGACCTATAGCAGAGACTTCTAGTGTCTACAGCTCCATAGAGAGAGCTCTGCCACTAATTTTTCCGCTGCAGAATAAATAAGTATTCTAGAAGCCCAGCAGGCCCTACACTTTGCAATCCACCATAATATACAGCAAGTTTTGTCTATCCTAACTGTGCGAATGCCACACAGTTCTTCACACAAGGGGAATCTAATGCACGATCCATATTTCCAAGTTGTTACTGATTATTTGGAGCTCCTAAAGATCTTCAGGCCACATTAAGCTTAACCACATGAGCACCGGGTTCCATAGACAGGCTATATCTTTTGATGATTGTATCAATCAGAGTCACTAGGTTGTTTCCCCATCCCTAGTTCCTTTTCTAGCATGGATTAACTAGCCTTAATGCACATCTTACTTCAGTTCAGAATGTAATAGGAGCAATGCCTTAACTAAGTTTATGTATGTTCACCAAATAGAACAAGGATAAAGATTTTCAGTTCTGTAAATATTAATGTATAAGATATACCACTATAATTCTTATCGACGTCAAGGGTACTTCAGAGTTAATTTGTATGTTAGTTTCTTAGCAAAAGAATATGTAAGAATACAATGAATTAAGCAACTGAACAAGGTGGTGCAGAAATAAAATTTAGATCAATGCAAGCCGACTTTCATACGCACATCACATAATTCTGAACTTCCAGCAGTAGCATCTTCAATTAAGTCATAGGCTCATAACTGCAGCTTTAAATCCACAGATTGAAAATTATCCAGGTCATCCCTGCAAAAACAAAGGGAGAGCTTGAGAGCTGCATTGGTTCTTACAGCTTGAGAGTTGATAGTGTGCATTTACCACCACAGCATAGTGCTTACAGCCTTACAGTATGGTCCTTCCAAGATCATAGCTATGCTTTCATATAGTTGCAACATTACTAAACATGAATATAAATTATCTACCAATCACAAATAGATACAGAACATACTCTGCATTATGTTTATCAAAGGATTTATCTTGAAGAAACATTGTGAATACAGCTATCTACACATTTTACTTAGGTGAGATGAGGCAAACGTTAATAGTGGGCCTTACGGCCTCTGCATTCTACAATACTAACAGACTTCACAAGAATCTTATAACAGTGACTCAGTGAGTTAGTCTAAATCCTATTAACGACAGTCGAAATGCCCTTACAATAGGCATGCTTAACAAGCAATGCAAGCAAGCTATAAGGAATATCTCCTAAATTCAGTTTACCTCTTTTTATTCTTCATTGTTAAGGATCCCCTCTTTGGATGCAGCTTGTCTTCAAGCAAAACAAGGGTGCCCACGAAAAAGCTAGTATCCAAAAACTTATTTGGCAGGCCATGGGATGTAAGTATCTCAACCTTTTTGGACTCCAGATCATACCAACCAACCTCATAATTGTCTATCTCCATCAAAAGTCTTCGACCATCGTTGGAGTACAGAATAGGCCTAAGAGATAGAGAAGCTCGAAAACTCTCTGGCTCACACATACTAAACAACCTAACAAAGGTGTCTTTGTTACCATACTCCTTCATTACCCATAAATCAGCACGATAGAGTGTATGATTAGGCAATTCCCCACGAAAAGACAGCATATGAGCATAACCCCTAATATGATAATTCACCATTACAGCCAAACAACCACCCAATTCCCTCAAATCCAACTCCAAATACTCCAAATTACTCCTTAACTTATCATCATAGTTCGGGAAATAGATAACCGAGAAAGTTTCAGTCTGAAGATCAAAACTAGCAATAAATCTACGTATTGAACCCGATTCCTCATTGTTAACCACATAATGTAAAGCATCATTAACAAGAACACCAGAAGCATAGAAATCATTAAAGTCGATAAAGTATGGGATATCTTGAACAGATTTCCATGAATTGTTGTTAAGATTATACACTTTTGCATCAATATAATAAGATCCATGTCATCCATCATTTTCAAAATCCTGAACAATCATCAAAACCTTGTAATCGTCGTTCTTGGTATCAAACCCGAACCCGAACGGGAAAAACTCATAGTCAAATCCGGGAAATGGATCGACGGGAAGCTTACGATGCGATCTAGTAAGCGGATTGAATAAGAAGATGTCGCCATTGGAGGAGTTAGCGATGCAAATGACGCCGTTACAAGAACCAAAAATGGTGACTCGATGGCTCTGAGAGGGTGGTGAACCTCCGAGAAATGGAGGTGGTTATGGTGGAAATCGAATTCGGAAAAATAATTATAGGTGGAATAAGATGACCATTTAAGAAGATGAAGATCGGAGTTGGAAATTAGGGTTTGATTGAGGTGGAGTTTGACGAAATTAGGGGTGTTAATTAGGAAATTCCAGGATTTGGAGACGCATTGAAAGCGAAGGAGTGATTTTACAGGCAATCGTGACAGAATTTCGGTGATTATCTCAATCGGAAGTGCCGCCATTGTTGAGCTCTTCTGTTCTGGGTTTTAGGCTTTTAGCGGGTGTTTGACGTCCTTTCAAATTCTCTTCAGGAGGATTTTTGTTTGTTGAAGCGGGAATGTGGCCTCCACTTTTCTCCATCCATCCCAATTCCCATGTTTAAAATTGATTATTATGAAATGGAGGGAATAGTTTGATACTTCAATCAACGAAGAAAATTAAAGAATATGAAAGGGTTAAGACAAAAATTTCGTTTTATGAGCTATTTAGTCTTTGTATTTTTCATCTCATTACACTAGTCGCCATTTATAAAAAGGACAACTATATGAATGTTTTTTTTGGTATTCAAAGAGGTCCCATTGTTTTCAAAGTATGATAAAATCTTGCGCAAGGGTAGCATCCATGGAGAATTCTCACATTATCAACCTTTTTCTCAAAGAAATGGATTTCTTTAATTTTATATGGATTTTTTGTCCCAAACTACCTTTAACTTTCATGTTTTTCCAAAAAACTACCTTATAAAAAAACTGTTGTCCCAAACTACCTTACTTTTACCATTTTGTTGTTGACAGCTATCTTATGCCGATTTCCGACGTTGACTTTTGTTTTTTCAGGTTTTTTAATGTCACTTAACCTCTTCAAACCCTTTTTTTTTTATTTTTCATACCCTAATTTCTCCATTTCCCTGTGTGCGCGCGCTCTTTCTCTCATATCTATGTGACACTTAGTACCACCAATCCACCATTAAATTTCCCTTCTACTTAAACTAATATTGAAACAATCACCCTCCTCAATTTCCACAAGGGTAATTTTGTGATTCCCACAATTTTGAACTGAAAAAACAAAAGTCAACGCCGAAAATCGGCATAAGGTAATTGTCAACAACAAAATGGTAAAGTATGATTGTAGCAGGGTGTAGACACAAGGGGAAAGATAGAGAATAATAGAAGGACGAACTCCTATGACGAAAAATAAGGATGGAAAGAAATAGTTACCAAATAAAATGATGTTGCGACTAATATGAAATTGCATAAAAAGAAAATGTTACAACTAATATAAAACCGAAGACATATAAAGAAAGTACGAGACTATAATATAAATTTAGATTGGTCTACTATGCTCTACGTAAAAAGAAAGAAAGAAATTTTTTTGTCAAAAATTAAAAAGAAAGAAAGAACCCCCTAGAAATTTTTGCTAAGTGGCTTAACCGCTCAAGTGAAGTCCCTCAAGTAAGATGAATAGTTTGGTAAAGGGTAGTCTTTGTTCGGGAATAAATTGGAATGAGTCTTACTGCTGTTCTTGGTTAAATTTAACTTTAGACTCAGAAGTCAGAACTTTACCATTTCTCCTCTTCATACTTATTATTCGTATAATTCTTGTCAACGTTAGTTTATCCTCTATGCAAGTTGGCGCGAAGGGGAGGAAGGATATGTTTCATACTTCAAATGAGCCTAGAACCTAATGCACCTGGAACTGGAAGGACAGAACTAGAAAACTGAATCTCCATGATACCTCAGAATCTCACTCGCAAAAACATCCGCAAGCCAAATATACTTCAAGAAAGTACACGTGGGATATAAATGATCAACCTTTTCAGTTTTTGCAAATGCAAAGAAAAGAAACACAAGAGTTTATATTGAGCAAAGAAATCATCTCTTGTTACAAGCTGGAAGGATGAAATTTCTAGAAGCAGCAAATTCACGGCAGATTTGCACCAGTCACCTTCATCCTTATTCCTTACATCTCCAATTTGGACCACATATCATCTGGAAACTGGAACACCTTCATGTACTCAGGGAATTTATGGAGGGCGAGCAGATCAGTTGCTACACCTGTCCAGACCTACAACAGAGAGTTCTACTTGAGCTCGAAGCAGTGCAATTAAGATAACAACTCATACTTAGATGAACACTTCTTGTTTAAGACTCTCGAACTGTCCAAGAGATCCAAAAGGTTCTTATTCTTGCAATGAATAGTCCAAGAAGCTGAAAACAGCTCCTATATTCAAAGTTTACAACTCTTAATGTTAAGACCACTTTTGGGTCTTAGTATACAAATCATATGGCAATCACAAAAACACAAACTTGCTGACATTAATTGTGCAATAAAACCCTTTCAAGTTAAGGATCTTATTGATTCAGTGGTGTTCTGTCACTTTATAGTGCAAATGCAACTTGCAGGCAAGCCAGTAGCCTACATCAATAACGAAGTTCTGCTTATAGAAAGTTCTTAAAGGTGCAAAATGAACAAGAAGAGTAGACGTTAATTACCATCATGGCATCACCAACAAACCAAATGCTTTTAGCAGAACATTTTGATTCACATGAGATAACATGTCCGTATCATTTTACCAAAATCAGAAGAGTAAACTCAGTCAAGCACATGATTTATGAGTCAGGTACTTCTGTGTAATTTAAGCTATATGTATAAACCCAACAAGTTCACGGTTTGGAGTTCGAATATCGCCAACAAAAATAGATGCCTACTCAATAATATCTGATTGCAACATCTTGCTTGTCCAATTTAATATTTCTCTATTACAGATTCTGTAATAAGGCTGAAGACTTTCTGTTCGATCAACATCAATCCAAGAAATACCAATATAATTTCAATTTGTATCGCCCCTGTGGCTCATTTACACCAAAAAAAATATGATTCTTTTCAAAGTCAAGGGTACTGCAGGGTTACCCTGTATATTGGCAAATTGTTAACAGTAAAATATGTAATGGAAAAAAAAAAAAGATAATGAAGCAGCTGAACAAGGCAGTTCAAACAGAAAATTTTGATCAATACAAGTCAACTTTCATACTTACATCACATTATTCTGAACTCCCAGCAGCCGCATCTTTAATTGAATAATAGGCTCATAGCCTCAACTTGAAACCAACAGAAAGAAAATTGTCCAAATCTTTACTGCAGAAAAGAATGGAGAGTTTGAGAGTGTGAATTACCTCCAATCCAATGCATATAATATTGTCCATTGAAGATAATAAAAATGCTTACTAATGAGAAGCACAATCACTAAATACGAATCATCTAGTTTCAGATATGAAGTATATTAAAAAGATACAAAAATGAAGCAACTTTAATTACGGAGTACTCCACAGACCATAGGCGAAAACATTGGAATAATCTACTGGCAATATAGAGATATTGAACATACTTTGAGTTATCATAGGATTTATCTTGAAGAAGCACTGTGATATCTCTACTTAGGCAATAAGGAAAACATTGACAATGGACCTAGTGGCCTCTGCATTATGAACTCCAACAGACATCAGAAAGACCTTATAACAGCGTTAGTGCAATCCCTGATAACAGCAATTGAAACGCACTTACGGTAGGTTACCAGCTACCTAAACATGATTTAATCTATGAATTATGAGGTTCACATAGGTAAGAGTAATAGGCATCCCCAACCCTTACAAGCATTGATAATAAGCGATTAGGAATAAATACCATTCATCAACATAGCGATTACGAAACAAACAAGTCAAAGAACAACACAGAATAAACATTAACAAGATAGATGAGATTTCTGATTACTTATTCTTTTTGTTCTTCCTTGGCAAGGTTCCTGTTCCAGTTTCTGGATGCACCTTATATTCAAGCGAAACGAGGCTGCCCAGCATATACGCAGTGTCGTAATACGTCTTAGGCAGGCCACGAGGAGTGAGTTTCTCAAACTTCTTGGACTCCCAATCATACCAACCAAGCTCCAAACAGTCTATCTCTATCAATACTCGCCGCCCATCTTTGGAGTACACAACTGGTTTGATACTAGTAACAGAAGTCGAAAAACTCGTCAGTTCAGAAATTGCAAACAATTTAACCCAGGAATTATTGTTTCCACACTCCTTCATTACCCACAAATCAGCTCGCTCAAGTACACGATTACGCACATTATCATCATCAACATAAGGCAGCAGCATATGATCACTAAGTTTAGTAAGATATATCACCATTACAGACAACTCCCCACCTAATTCTCTCATATGAAACTCCAAATAATCCCAATTAGTCTTACACTTATCATCATGATTGGGGCAGTCCAAAAGCGAAAAACACTCGGTCTGAACATCGAAACGAGCAATCCTCTTACGTTGCTGCAAATCCAACTTATCAGAACTCACAACAAAATACAAACCCTCATCAACAAGAACACCATGAGAATCAGCATAAGGAAGATAATATGAATTTTGTAAACCTTGAATAGATTTCCATGAATGATTGTTCAGACTATACAACGAAGTCTCATTGTAGCAACACTTGCGGCAACTATACCCTTGATGTATCCTCAATACTTTGTAATCGTCGTTGTTGCGATCGTACCCAAACCCGAACAATACGACATCTTTTCTAGGGTTTGGAACCCGTTTCATGGGGAGCTTGCGATGCGACTTGGTAAAAGGATTGTGTAAGAATACATCGATTTTGTCGTAATCGGAGATGCAAACGACGCCGTTGCAGCAGCCAAATAATTCGACTTCATCGTATTCTAGAGGGTGGTTGAGCTTCGTGAAGGAGAGGTGGTTATGGTGGAGATCGAGCTCCGCGGAATAGAAAGAGGCGTCTGCTGATGATTTGAGGAGATGACGATCGGAGTTTGAAATTAGGGTTTGATTGAGATGGAGTTGGATGAAATTAGGGGTATTGATTAAGGAGTTCCAGGATTTGCAGACGCATTTTAAGAGGAGAAGTGATTTTACAGGCAACCGTGACAAAATTTCCGCGATTATTTCAGTTGGAAATGTCGCCATTGTTGCTCAAACTCAAGGTGGAAATTTCTTAGCAAGTTTTATCGAGTCTCATAGACCGAGTAAGGCTATGTTCTTCTTAAACTGAACTGAACTCAACTTACCGTAATTGAACTGAATTGAATTAAAACTATTAACTGAACTAAACCAACTGAATTGAATTTCATTAATTTAGTTTAAAACAACAAAAACTAAGTATTTCTAACTACTTAACTAGAGATGTTAGTGGGTAATGGACCCCACCCGAATCCGTGGATCCAGATCCCTTTTTAGCGGATTTGGATCCTCAAATTTTGGACACTATAGATCCGGGTAGAATATGGATCCTAGCTTTTAAAAACGGATGTGGACAGGATCCTAAATTGTTATCCGGATTCGGATTCGTTTACCCCTTTTTTTTAAAGTTATTTTACTCGGTTGTAAAACTTAATGTTATTTATGCTTGGATTTGTTATATTAAGGTTGAATGCGTGTTTACTTCAACATCGACAAATGAAGATGCTAAATGGCGTTGTTTTGTTCTTCAAAATCTTTAATTATTGTGAAAATTAGAGTCGTTTGAAGAAAATAGGTTAGGATCCGTTTTGGACCAAAATCCGTAAAATCCATTGGATCTGCATCTGGATCCTCAATCTTATTACCAAGCGGATCCGAGTTAGATCTGGATCCATGCCTTAAAAATGAATTTGGATCGTAGAGGATTCGATCTAGATCCTACCCATTGACATCCCTACTTCTAACTGATATTCTTGTGCCCTTGGGTCCATTCGCTTAGATTGAAAATATTTTCAATGAAAAATATTTTCCATTAGGAAAAATTAATATTATCCTCCGTTTCTAAATAAGTGCAACGTTTTCCATTTAAGGAAATGTCATAATAAGTGCAACATAGCTCAAAAAGGAAAGTTTATTTCCTTTTATTTACATAACTGCCATTACTTAATTACCCTAACAACACAATTAATTTATACTCCACCAACCTAAACAACCTTAATTAATCAACACCACTAGTCCCTCCTCTCATCTCAGCCACCTCTCTCCTCAACTCAACCCACCCAACCCCTTTTTCCTAACTCAACCCACCACCCCTACACCACCACCACCCGCCGAAGACCACCACTAGTCTGACACCACCAGTAACAACCTGACACCACACACGCACGCCTCTCCATCACCACGCCCTCACCTCTCTCATCTTCATATCTTTCATCTCCAGTATCCGCTCCCGCTCCTCCTCTCATTCTTTTCCTCTAACTCCTCCACTTTTCCTTCTCTTGCGTCCTCCATCACGCCTTTCTCTAGCTCCAAGAGTTCGATTTCAAAAGGGTTCCATTTAGCTATAAATATAGCATTTGATTTCAAAAGGGTTAGGGTTTAGGGCGTGCGGTGGTGGTGTTGGTGAAACAATGGCGGTGGTGAAACAAGGGTTAGGGTTTCAAAGGTTGTTTGTAATTGTTGTTGGTGGTTGGGTTGGGGAGGGAGAGTGTTGGTTTCGTGGGTGGGGGAGCAGAAATGGCGTGGTTTCAGGTGGGCAGGGGGGATCCGAGAGTGTTGGTGGTTGGGTTGGGGAAGGGGATCCGAGGGTGTTGGTTTCGGAGGTTAGGGAGGAAAAATGGGGTGGTCGGTGGTGGTGGAAGGGGAAAAAGGTTTTCAGCTAGGCAGGGTACGTAGGGGGAGGGCGTTTTCCGGTGGGCAGTGGTCGGGGAAGGGGAAAGAGGTTCCCGGTGGTGGTGGCGGTGGTCAGTGGTGGCGTTGTTGTGGTGGATGACAGGTGGCAGGTTTTGGACTATAAAGTTGCTGGGTAATTATATGTTTTATTTAGTTGAGTTGCCTAATCTCTCCTTTAAGTGTGGTCCCCAACTTTCTATCTCTATATGCCTTGGTCTATGTGCTAATTCTATATGTTGCACTTATTTAGAAACGAAGGATAATATTTGTAGGCGTGTTTTTATTTCGCCTACGCAGTGTGAACGCGTATTAGATTTGACTACCCTACTGTAAAGGTTTTATTGAAAAGTATTTTTAAAAAAGTCGCCAACAATTCTTTTTAGGAAGAATCATAAACCTAATTGGATATGGGAAAACCATAAGGACAAATTATCCAATGTAGATTTCCCCGTCCTGACTCCATAGATGGTCAAAATAAACCAAAGATTGAGTTTGGGAGTGAGGGTACGAATATAGTCATAATGAACCACATTCGCCCAAAGTTGGCCTCTACTAAATATCGATTCATTACAGATTTTATGCAAAAGAATAATCAAATAATGTTTTAAAGCACCCTAAAAATAATTAGTCTAAGTTGGTTCAGGAAACACATAAAAAGACTATTTTTAGTGACATGTTATTAGACAATCAATATTACAGGGAATATAATAGGTTGTCCAAATTAATCTGATTAATATTAGAACAGTTCTTTAGGTCATGGATACATGTGGGTGATAAAATCAATAAGCAGGACAATCATACAATATGCATAGAATAATCAGGCAAACCTATAATATACAAAGGCATGAATAATAATAAAATAAAATAAAAGAAAGTATAGTAAAAGGGTTAGAATATACAATAGAGCGATTTTACATCAAAGATCTACATAAGGAAAGAAAACTGTTAGTAACTTCAATATAAAAATAATTTATTTCAGGACACTCAGGATTATACCGTGGCTTGGATCTGTGAGATTGACAACCTTCGGGACGAGCAATCGTGAAGCCTGAAAATCTAAATGTATGAAAGTATGTAGATTTGAATGCGTTTGTGTTTGAAAGGTATGAGTTTTGCAGGGAAGTTTTGTAATTCGTAGAGAGGTTCGTAATATATTCGTCGAGTTCGAAGTGTGTTAATGTGAAAAATCTGTTCTGGAATCTGTACGAAAATCTATCCTATTTATAGGGAAAACGACACTGCGCTTCATGCGCCAGCTGCGCCTGGCGCAGGCTGACGTGTGAGGTTCAAGGGCATGACGCGGCATGACCAATAAAAAGCGTACACATGGTACCCGCTTTTGAAAAAGATAAGACGCTTTTGAATGAGTCAGAAATCCACGTGTCAAGTGCAGATTAGTGCACCTGACACAAGTGGACTAAGCTGCGCCTGACGCAGTGACGTGCGCCAGACGCAAGACCCTGCGCCAGGCGCAGGTTGGTGCGCTAGGTGCACCTGCCTGGCTCTTAACGTGCCTTTGCCAGCTTAATTTAAAACGCGTTTTAAAAGATTTCTTTTATCCTTTAATTACGGATAACTGATTTTACGAGATAAAATCTGATTTTAACTTATAAAAAATATATTTTGAAAATATTTTATTTATTAAAATAAGTCAATTAATTATTATTAAACAATTAATTGGGCTTTTCAAAGAATTGGGCTCAAAATACAATTAATTATCATGAATAATTTATTGGGCTTTAGAATAGGACTTTAACACTTTTTGAAATGGTTTTGAATGGCTTTTCAGACTGTTCTGCCCTTGGGTCGGACCAATTAAGACCACAATATGTTTCATCATCGGATCCTTAAATGGGGAGACACGATTATGTGTCTACAGTATTAGTTTTTCTTTGTTTGCCTTGATGGAAAACTATTAAGTTTTTTTTTTTTTTTAAGAAAGGATAACTATTAAGTTATAAAAAGGTAAAAATTGAGAATGAAGATGTTGGGAATGAGAGAGTGGAGGAAAATGGTTTTCCTACAAATTTTAAAGAATAATTTTTACAAAGGGATTGGAAAACGCTTTCCCACCTTAATTTTCCTTTTTAAATTCTTTGTCCAACCAACCAAGGGAAAATAGGAAAAAAAATTCCTGAAAAACTTTTTCCTAATTACATTGTTGTGGGCAGTATTTAGGAGAAGATTAAAAAATGTGATAGGGATGATTGCTATATGAAAAAATGACAAATATTTTAGACCAAAGGTAGGATTATGATAAAAATAAAGCCAAATATTGACAAAAAGACTTGTACAGTTGATCATGGCCGGAATTTGACAAAGAAAGTGGCCCATTTTAGGCAAAAATCTGGTGCCAATTTTTTCTCGCCAAAACCCGTTATTTAAGGCCATAGCAAGCTAGCTTTTCAGGTCATTTTTTAGCCGGGCCAAAATCTAGGCTGAATTTTCAGTTTTGGTTGTCCATGACTTGTCCTTTTTGCCCAAAAATCTAGCTGAATCGGGCCTGAATTGCATACCAAAATATCATTCCCTAAACCCGCCAATTTTGGGTCGAGCAAGAATATTTATCACCTCTCAAGACTTGCATGGACCTGCGTGGACCATAAGCTTTATTTAGCCCTCCAAACATAGTGCACTTTTTTCAAGTGACTGACTATTTACTACCCTGATTTATAGGCACTGCTAGTTGGACAATATTTTCCTCCTAGTTTCTACACTCTTCCCTCCTCACTCATCATATTCTCATCTCCTCCCACTACTTCCAAAACTTAGTCAACGAAGAACGGAACGAGGGCAAGATGGACGACAACCTTGAGAAGGTATTAATTTATTTTAAAATTTTCTGGCAAGATCACAAACGTTCGAAAAATCCGTTTGAACCATGGTCCAAACGTCTTAGGTTTTTTCGGCGGAAATTAAAAAATACCGGTGTTGATGACATCTCTGAGCTGATATTAACTTTTCTTATTTATTTTCCGGCAAGATGCACAAACGTCCGAAAAAGACGTATGGACTACTGAAGATATTTTGGGTTTTCTGTTAAAAAAAAACTTATTATTAATGTCTACTAATGATGCGACTTGTTTCTCTTGTTGGTGTGACATCTTTTCATTTCACTTTAGTCTAGCACCAGTGACATACTTTCTAGTGGTGGTGTGGCGAAGATTAAGTTGGTGATATGGTATTTGTGGAAGAGGTGTGGTACTTTTTGTGGTGGTGGGTGGAGGAGGAAGTATTATTGAAGAGAGAGAGAGAGGGAATAAGAGTCACTGAGGGGCAGAAGGGGGGGGTATTGGAAAATGTATGTAAAGTTAGGGCGATGCCTAATAATGAAAGGGGCGGTCAATATAAATTAAACCCTTTTTTCAATGACCATTTTCAATCTATGGTTACTCATTTTATACATGCTATTTCCTTTTTCCCTATTTTTTTTCAACTTATTTCTACTTTTCTGAACTTATTTAAACTTTATAAGACTTTATTTTGTGAGTGGGTCAAACCTTAATTTTGCTAAATTGAACTTATCTGAACTTATTAGTCCTTATCAATACTTATCTGTACTATCTTAAATTCTCATAGCTAATCTGGATGTATCTGAACTTATTTTTCTTATAAGGACTAAATATAAGTTGAACAAAATAAGGCCATAGTGGTCCTTTTACTATTTTATTTTTAATATAGTAATCATTTCTTATACTAATTTACCATGTAAAATTTATGGACTTTTCAAGATATACCCCGACAAATTATACGCTCAAGGTTTCTAAACTCACCATATGCCCCTAATACCCTTAGTGACTAACGATTGTTAAATCATTGTCAGTCAAGAACTATAATTATTTCTTTTTTCCTTTTTCTTTTCTCTTTCTTTTTTCTTTTCTTTTCTTTTCTCTTGCTTCCCTTCCCTTTCCTTCTCTTCTCTTTCCTCCACAAAAGTTAGTTGTCATGGGTCGTCTCCTACAACTCGGAGCATCGCTGGGCAATGAGGCATCATCGAAGGTATAGTGGTGCCTATGTGCTATTAGGCTAGGACTTGCGCTATAAAGAGAGTTAACAATGAGAAGCATCGTTTTCCTCGTGAGCACACTTATTACAATAACATAATACTAGTGGAAAAAATCTTAACTGACATAAGACAACTGATCCGGTTTTGAATAGCAAGGGGTTGGATCAATTAACTGATCCAGTTGGGATGATGGACCAGATCAGGTAACTGATCCAATGAACCCAAAATAAAGCGTGCATATAAATTATGCCCTAAGCCCATTTCTCTCGTGTCTTCCCACCACATTTCAACCCTAACTCTAACTATCTCTCACTCCTCAGTATAATCTCCCTCCTCTCTCTTCCTCGTCATCGTTGTTCTTCATCCTTTACGACCAACTACGAACCACCAATAACATCATCAACACCACTTCAGTTTCTCTTCTCTCTCCTCAGTCAACCCTAACCCGCCACCCCCAAGTCCCCAACCCTCCTCACTCAATTCCTCTTCACCTAAACCTTAATCTCTCTTCTCTCGTCGCCGGTGACGCTTTACATTCCCCAACCAAATCTAAGAAGCGAAGAGACAAAGAGAAGAGACGAAGACAAAGAGAAGAGACACAGACGAAGAGAAGCAGATGAAGAGAAAAGGCGAAGACGAAGAGGAGAGACGCAGACGAAGACGAAAAGACGTGAAGAGACGAAGACCATATGTTCCTTTATGTGTAATTTTTAGTTTCTCTTTTTTCGATTTAATATATCAATTTTTAGGATTTATCTTTTTTCGATTTAATTTTTCAAATTTTAGGGTTTATTTTTTTTTTTGTGTAATCTCATATGTTTTTAAAATCATTTTAGGGTTTAGCTTTGTAATTTTTTCGATTAAATTTCATTTGATATTTAGGGATTAGCTTTGTAATTTTGTTCACTTTCTTTTTCGGTTCTTCAATATCGTTTGTAAACTGGTAATCTATTTATTTATTATTATTTTACCATATTTTTTTCATTTATTTCCGTATCTTTCAAATCAATGAGTTAACTGGTAAATTGTTCTAATTATGGCCGACTTTTCCCATATAGCAGAATTAAAAGATGTGGTGAAACTGTCCACTTTTAAAGTAGAGGATATTGATTGGTTAAGCGTTGAATTTGTTTGCTTTTCCTGAAACGATATTGAGACACTATGAAGCTTTGCTTTTCAATATGATCTAAATTGTGATTGCAGCTTTTTTTAATTCAAGTGTGCATTCAACTGATCTGGTCATGATTGAAAACTGGATCAGTAAGTAACACTAACTGATCCGGTTTTCAACCATGACCAGATCACTTAGATGTCCGGTTGTGAATCGGATCAGTTAAATTTTTTCTAGTGCTCCGGCCCCAACTGATTTGATTCATCTCCATATCAGTAAAGCCGAATTTTGACCGGATTGATTGGGCTTTTTTCCACTAGTGTAATAATGGTCCTTGTGGGAGTTAAAACAGGCTCAAATTTCAAGGGTACACCATATTTTGGGCTAATAAGGATAATGGTCGGACCACTTATTTAGTTTGAGGCCCAGAACTAGGAGATGGTTCACAACCATTTTCAATTGCGCATTGGAAGGCTCTAGATTTTCCTTTGTATATTCTTGTAATATGTACTTGCATGGAACATTCTAGGCTAGGGAGTCTTTGGGATGTATCTAGATTATTTTTTGATGTACATAAGTGTTGTAAGAGCCTAGAATATACTAGGTTGTACATTGTGTAGAACTCTCCATTAAGGAGATTAGTGAAAGTTCTAGAATTAGGCAAGGTAGGGTAGAGGCCTATAAATTTGCATTCTCATTCATTTGTACATCTCAACCAACACACTTGTAATCTATTTCAAGAAATCTAGGAGTATTCTTTAAAATACTCTCTTACTAGCTTTCTTCCTTACTTAACCAATTTCATAGCCTAGCGAAGTTCATGGCGTGCCTTGACTATTAGTTGTCAGACGCGAGTTTGACACTAGTAGGCAGCGTGCAACAACGAAGGAAATACGTCTGCGCGTGGCAACCTGCTTTTAAATATGTAACGCCTTCTAGATCGAGTTGAGAATTAGGCTTCCCTAATGTCTTAGTGCACGTCGAAGATATGTAACCTGACTTTTTATCCTTCTTCCATTGCCAACTATGAACGGTGTTGAGCTACAATGAAGAACATGTAGATCCTAAACAAGTCAATCCTTAAATTGCTATAGGTAGCACCAAACTTAATGACGAATGAAATTCATACTTATGAATAGATCAATAGATCACTACATTTTACCTAGTGGCAGAGCTATTGTTGGTCTCAGTTGGTCACGGGACCAACCATTAATCTGAAGAAAAAAAAAAAATTAAAACTCACAACTTAACCCAACACGCGTTTCCTTCTCTCCTTGAGTGACAAGCGAACCCAAAATGCTTTAACTCTTCTCTATCTCTGATGGCACGACCCACAGGCAATAGGCCCATCACCGGCAACCTCGCCTTCGGAATTACGTTTGTCCTTATCCCGGTTGTCGCCCTTGTCGAAGAAGTCGAACAAAAACACGAAGCCACGAACCTAAGTCTTCAATTACTCACTGACCGCCGCTGCTCACATTTCCCTTCAGTCTTCAATTTTTATGTGACGGCGCGGTTCAAAGATCAAACGCTAGTCGGACTCCAGCAGCCTTCACTGTGCTATTCAGTCTTCAATTTCTCCGGACTCCGGCAGCCTCTAGCCTCCAGCCTCAAGGTATTATGTGTTCTTTTTTTTTTTTTTTTGTTTTTCATTTGTCATTAATTTTCGATTTATTTGTTGCTGAAAATTGACATAGATTTAATATTGTGATTTAGTTCTTTTTCTTCCAAAACCTCCTCTTGATTCTCCTCTTTCTCGTAGCTAATCAAAGTTAGGGTTTTTGTTTTGCATAATTTTCTTGAAATTTTCTTCAATCTTGATTTTGGTGAAGGAATCAAAGGGCTCGTCATGGAGAAGTCGGTTTTGCAACAACCAATTGAAGGTGGGTAGCTAATCAATTGGATTCATAACAGTACATCTATGAAATCTTTGCCTCTGGCCTTTTGCTATTACCCTTTTGAATTTTTTGGGTTATGGTATGAATTGGTGTAGAAAAAAACATTAATTAAGGGGTTGATATAGATGGACGTTGATTATTTTCTTTTTAAAATGTTGTGATTTTGTTGGGTTAATAATGTGATGCTTGCTTAGTGTTTCATTCAATCATCCAAAAGACTAGAATTAGAAGCAGAGGGTTAAGGTTTTGCTAAAGTCATTAAGTCTTTGACAAACGACATAATTTAGTGTTTCGTGCTACTCTAAAGTCAACTTGGCAACTTCTTGTTTAGTGTTTTTAAATTTTAGAAGAAAAAAGAGGTAGGATATATCAAGTTTCTTTATTAGAAGTCGTCGTGAATAATTTTACTAATTTCTAAGTACTCTTTGTTTCATTGGTTGTAATATGCATTTCTATTACTTTTAAAAGATAACTTTTTATGATTTTTTTTTAATGTATTGGTTATAGTTTTATTTTTTTGGTGAACGATGGACGGTGTGGTGACCAACCATTCATAAATTCCTAGATCCGTCATTGATCCTACCACAATATCTCTATTATATAAGCCAAGGGGTGAACTATGGTGTCCCCTATTAAAAAAAAAAAATTCTCTTAATCTTACAAAAAATAATAAAGAATTTTTTTTCTTAATTCATTCCTCATTTACAAATATGGATAAAAAGGAAAGTCCTACATTACCAAAAAGAAATACGTAAAAATGTGTATCAATTTTCAAACAATTATAAAATCAAATATTTACAAAGATTCTTACTATCTAAACTCTCAGTTGCAATAACAATTTCAAATAATTAACAAACCATAAAAGAATTAAGAAACTTAGAGAATATTCATTTTTTTTATTTTTCAGGGCTCACACTCAGTTGGGATTATAAATAATTAAAGAGATTAAGATTAACATACATCACAGATAATATCAATTTATAATTTATTTTTTATTGAAACACTACTCACCATAGTATGCCTAAAAAACTCAATTACCCAGTAAAGTTAAATTGAACTACTACTCACAAAATACGCTTATAAAAAATATGTATTTTTAATAAATAAAAAACAGAACCTAGATTATTTTTTAAAAGGAGAGTTGTTGAATTATCTACAAAATACAAGAGAACATATCCTACCTCGACATAGTCCTTTCTGGAAAACATTACTCTTTACTCTAGAGCATGCAAATAAAAAACCATAACCCTCATCAATATTCACCATAAATATTACACTAACACTTTTTGATGTTACTATTAATATTAATATACTGTTGCACGCATCGCCTAGTAGTATCTAAGCCAAACACTCAAGCAAAGGTAAGGTATAATAGAAAAAACAGCTATACATAATCAGGATGAGGCATGTAGGTCCACCTAAAGCTTATGTTCATGTTTGTCATGAAGAAAATCAATATTATGTGCTAGAAACATTAAGGTTTATCCTAATGCCTCTTGTCATAATCCTAAACTCTAAGCAAAATGCAAAATATTTTGGCACAGTGGGGGAATCGGAAGACTTGAAGAGATTTTCCTAAGTTGAAGGGTGTTATGAAAATAGTCGTTAGCTCTGCAGAAGTATGAATGTGTACATCCTAAGTGCCTTTACATATTTCATTTTTTCTATGCCGTTAATGTAATGAAGTAACTGTTAAGAGTATAGCCCACATGTGAGTTAGAAATAGTCTCTCCCACATTGAAGAATTAGAATTATATGCACGCGATGCGTGCGTTTATTTCAAAACATGTTATTCTATTATATACTCCATCCCTAGTATAGTTATGATTACGCTAAAATGTGAAAGATTAATAGTTAGATGAATTTAGATATATTAATTCGCTAATGTAAAAAACTAACAAAAGTTGTGAGTGAATTTCAATATTAATTTTTTGTGAATGAATTTTGAACAAAAAGAATAGATATAATGAGTCGGTGTAACTGAATTAAAGAGTATCAAAGGTAGTGAATGTATACCATATTCTCTTATTTAAAAGGTCAATATATTTTGTTTATTTAATTTTTTGATTGAAATATTTGATGCATATACCATTTTTGACTTACTTCCTCCGTTTCAATTTAGTTGTGACACTTTTCAAATGCATGGACTTCTAGGCAATTTTTGGAGAGGAGAGAGATAGAGAAAGAAAACAAAAGGGTCCCATGTGATAGGAGAGAGATAGAGAGAAATTATTACCCAAAATGAAAGTGTAACAACTAATTTGAAACTTCCTAAAATGGAAAGTGTCACAACTAAATTGGAACGGAGGAAATATTTAGAATGGCAAGTTGAAATGAGAAAGGGTTCTTAAATTGGTTTCTTTTGTAATTTTTTGTATTCCATTAGATCATTAAGGGTAATTTAGTATTTTCAGAGGAGGACACCATCTTCATCCTCCCTTCCCTTATATAATAGAGATTAGAGAGAGAATGACTAACATATACATTGGTGGGCTACTCCACCTATCGCCAATTGGTTTTAGTGTGGAACCTCATTTGGGCTTGTAAGTTGACGGAACTCTCCTCCTCCTTATTGAGTTGCTAAGCCCATTTTCAGTTCTATCAAATTTATCATGGTATAAGAGCCCAGGTTGTTGGGCCTTTCATATTGTTAATGTGTACCGTGTCCCACATTGGAGAAAGAGGAGATAAAGTACCATAATATAAGCTAGAGGAGTTACTCCTACTATTGCCAATTGGTTTTAGTAAGGAACCTCCTTTGGGCTTGTATGTGGACCAAATGCTTCTCCTCCGTATTGGGTTGCCTACTCCTACTATTGCCAATTGGTTTTAGTATAGAACCTCCTTTGGGCTTGTAAGTGGACCGAACTCTCCTCCTCCTTATTGGGTTGCCCAAGCCCATTTTCAGTTCTATCAACTTTATCATGGTATCAGAGCGGACGATCCTAGCCTATTATCAAATGCAAGATGGAAGGTGTTGAAGATCTGTTTGGAGCAAAGTAAGCCCAACAGAATTGTAATGGCCCCAAGAAGGGACCCAATTGACCTCATGTTGGAAGTCCAGAGAGGGCCCAACGAGGATGTTGTGACCTATCCAAATTGCAAGATTAAAGGTGGCTCACATGTGCACAACATTAATTTACACTGGGCAAATTGAAAAAGGGACCTCACATGTGAGGGGGAGTGTTGAAGCTATGATGTGTAACTCTCACCACATGTGAGTGTCCCACATTGATAAAAGAAGAGAGAGGAGTTCTCTTTATAATGCAAAGGGGCTACTCCCCTTATTGCCATATGGTTTTAAGGCGGAACCTCCTTTGATTTGTGAAGTGGACTCTCTCTCATTGTGATGGGTGCGGTCCAGGCCCATATTTAACAGTATCCATGTAGTGTAGAGCATGGAGATCTCGAGGACCGATCACCACTTGAAAAGCTAGACATTTGATACATGCAATCACCAGCAAGATCCCCACGTAGTGCTAAAAGTTTGGTGTATGGTTTGGATTTAGGCTTAATCCAATCCGATCCGAAATAAAATTTGTAGTTTAATTTTCCAACCCAAATCCAAACCAATTAGAATTTGAGTCCAAACCAACCCAATTTAAATTTTGAGACACTAGATTTGATCCAATCCGAATTATCCATTTTTTTTAAACTATGTTTTTTCGATGAAATAAATTTGCCACAAGCATCAATATAAAGTGTTCGGTAATAGAAGTAATTCATGCAATTTCATAAAAATTCATTAATTCATTACAACAGAAGGTTCAACAACAATATAACAACATCTTTAACTGCACATCAAGTTCAACTTTACAGCAACAAGTTTGGGTTTTAACTTTTTAGGGGAAGGGAAGGACTGCTGGACCATTTGGCTTTATAAAAAAATTCAATTAAACCCAATCATAAATATACAATATAAGGCCTATTTACTATTCGGTTATTTTGGATTTTTGTATCCAATCACTCTCAATCCAATCCAATCCGAAAACCCAATTTTTCATAAATACTCAATGCGAATCCAATCTGCACATAGACTGAGTCCAACCCGAATTACTAATTCATTACTAATTCGATTTAGATTGGATTTAATTTCGGTTTTTATCCAAATAACTTTCACCCCCTACCCCAACATATTTCCTACACATCATTGTGAGAGAGGCCAGTAGTCAGCACGAGCCCCACCTACTAGGCACGTGGGCCCATGCTGGCCAATAGCGGCTATGTCGAAAATTATGAAAATTTTGTCCCATCCCGGCACGACGTGTACTTAATGGGGCTGACTTAGGTAGGACCCGCTATAGTCACTCGACCAGCTGGCTCGTCCCTGGCCAGTGCCCATCTTTAGGCTTCTTTTGGTAGGGGGTAAAACGTTTTCCTGGAAAACTGTTTTCCTGGAAAACTGTTTTCCTCTATTTTCAATTTTACATTGTTTGGTTTGCAAAGGAGTGTAAAACCATTTTCCCTAGGAGCAAAATTGCTCTCCCAATGATGGAAAACCATTTTCCCTTCAAAATGAAGGGAAAACTGTTTTCCTTCATTTTCCTTATTTCTCTTGTATACTCCTCTCACTACCTCTTTACTTTCCTTTTCATTTTCCTTTCTTTTTATCATTTTTCTTACATGGAACCAAACAACGGAAAACTAATTTTGGAATTGTATTTTCCATTGTAAATTGTTTTCCATGAAAATCATTTTACAATGAAAATGTTTTACGCTCAACCAAACGGAGCCTTAATTTTCCCGCACTTTAGTCTCTCCGATGGCTGCTAACATGGAACTCAGATCTTAATCTTGTCATAATTTATTGTCTTTGTAGGATATGCCCGTCCCTGTGGTGGAGGTATCAAATACTATACCATACGTCCGTACCGTGCTATCGTCCTCATTAGAGCTGTCAATTCAGTTATTCGAGTCGGGTTCAGGTTGGGTCATCTCAGGTTTCAGGTCATGTTCGGACAGATCGTGTTAGGTTATTAAATTAAACAGGTCCGATGCAGGTCGGGAACAATCATAATTCGGTCAGGTTTGCCTCGGTTTATTTCTTCTTTCAGGTTCGGTCGGGTTCGGCACGGTCAATTTCGGGACATCATCTTTCATGGTCATGTGGTCTCGGATCGGGTTAATTGCATGTTTGTAGCGGGTGCTTTCAGGTTCAGGTCATGCATGGGTCGGATACTTATCAGGTTAGGACAATAGCGGTTTGGGTCAGGTTCGAGTCAAGTTCAGGTCGATAATTATTGGGTTGTGCCATACTTGGTTTTGGGTCACTTTCGAGTCGCTTCGAGTACGGAACGGGTCATGAATTTTGTGAGGCACTGCTTCAAATTTGTAACATTATTTAAGATTTCATGGAAAATCAATGCTTGAATAGTTCATCTAGTTATATGCCTTTTTGTAGTAGTGTTAGTTTATGATTTATGTTACTATGTGGTGAAGTCAATGACAAGTCTAGTTATCAACAATCAACAAGTCGGGTAAAATCGGGTAACATGTAGCAACAAGTCGGGTAAAACCACGTACCGGGTCAGAACAGGTCTAGTAAATTAGGTAACGGGTCGCAACATGTCGGGACAATGACAGGTTGCATCGAGTTATAATCGGTTTCAGGTCCTAATCAGGTCAGGTGTCGAATCGGATTCGGATCGTTGTTAGATTGGATCACTTCACTTATCGGTCTTTTTTGGGCGAGTACCGGTTCAGGTTCATGTCATAGAGGATTGGGTCAAGATCAGGTATCAGTTATTATCAGGTCGGGTTACAGGTGACCTGTTTTACCAAAATTTCAGGTGCAAGTCAGTTACAAGTCATTACAGATTCAAGTCGGTTCTCAGATCAGATCATTTTTTGGCAGCTCTAGTCCTCATGCTTACATGGGGATGTCCAAGCGGAAACAACTGCCAAAATGCTCATGGCCTTGAAGAGATTCATGCTCCGGATAGTTTTTGCTCCATAATTTGTGACCATTGTCGAGTCGGGGAGCATCGCCAATGTGCTAGCTGTAGATTTGCCCATTCTCTATAGACAGATTTGTGTGATTTTCTGGCTGGAAGAGAAAGTGTCAATTGATTCATCGTTCTCACCACAAACGCCAATATATATAGGAGATAGAGTTGGATAACAGAAACTAAGAAGTTTTGATTCCTCTGGTTGGTGTTGTAAACTGTAATGCCAAACTAAGTCTCTGTTTTGCCAAAGAATATCTTCCTTGCGCATGTGTCCATTGTGAAAACAAATTTGGTACTGATCTAATACATAATCACTAATTGCAATGCATTCACCTTGTCCCTAATACACAATTCCTAGTTGCAATTAGTCATTTAATTAATACTCTTAAGCAAATTATCAATTGAATTTGAATTCTTGAATCAATTAGAGAAGACTTGCTAGTAGAATAAGGCGTGTTCATTACGGATATCCGATCCAAAATTTTGGATCAGGAAAAAATGCGATCCGAATCCGATCCGAAAAAATCGGATATCCGAAATTTCGGATCGGATCGGATATCCGAAAACTAAAAAGTTGAATTTTTCAAAGGAAAAGTTCATAAAATAAGTTTCGGATAGGATCGGATCAGATCATCGGGTATTTCAGAAATTCGGCTTTGAAAACGGATATTTTCGGATCGGATATCCGAAAAATTCCCATGTTTCGGATATCCAAAAATGAAAATTTTCGATCCGTATCCGATTTGAAAATTTTCGGATATCCGGTCCGAAATATCTGAAAAATAAAAAACCGGATCGGATTTTTATGAACACCCCTAAGTAGAATAACAATGCAAACACATGCAAATGAAAGGTGAACATTTTATCTGCATCTACAATGTGATAACAGTCTTGCAATGTAAAATTGATTGGTATTACAATGTCATCTTTTGAAGTCAACCTGTAAATAATTTATTTTTCTTGATTGGTAAGATGAATAACTTTTGGATTGCCCTCGCACAATAGAATATATAGGGATGGAAAGAGTAATCTAGAATAAGGCAAGGGTGATACCATATAAGTTTGGAGTATATTCAATTATTCATGACACATAACATGCCTGCATGTGTTTTGTGTTTAGAGTGGCTTGCAAATCCGTCTTTGAACTTGAAAATAAAAGCACTCTGTTTAGAGCGGCTTGTAACTCCATATTTGAACTTAAAAATAAAGCACTATAGATACTGATAGAGATAAGTTTCAAGCTAATTCTTAACAATTAGCTATTGCACTATGGAACCTCATTAGTTCAAGTGTAGTTAACATAGCAATATATAAAATGTAGACATTCAAGCTTAGTCCCAAACGAAAAAGCCTATAGCATAGCAATAAGTTTGGAGCATATCTATGTCAACCAACATGCTTGTATATTTTTGTGTGTTTGAGTGGCTTGACAATCCCTCTTTGTACTAGAAAATAAAGCATCATAGATAATGATATAGATAATATTCAAGCTAAGTTTTAACTATTGGATATTGAACCGCGAAAACCTTATTAGTTCAACTAGTTAACGGTAGCAATATACTTCACTTGGCCCTCCAAGTAAAGCATCAAAGAAAAAAGCCTACCACACCTTGGCTAGGCAACACAAGATTATAAGGAAAATAACTATTAGACCTTCCTAGTCCTACAAGGATCTTGGCTTCGTCAATCATGGAGTTCTTTGCCAATCCATCAACTACCTTCTGCAACAAAGACTCGTCCACCGAGCATTGATGCCTAAACATCCTCTTGCATACTTGAAATGCCAAGCTATAATCGTCCTTGTCGCACAGAAAAGGAACAATGGTGTGGAAAGTTACCCTGTTTGGAAAACAACCGCGCTTCATGAGCTCAGTGTACCACCTCCTTACTCCATCCAAATCATCATGCTGACAAGATCCTAGAATCAAGGCATTGTAAGTACCCACATTAGGATTTAATCCTTTACTTTCCAATTCCATGATCAACTCCATTGCTTCTGAAATCTTCCCTTCACTGACAAGTTTTTGCAACTTGAAATTATAGCTGATCATATCAGGAACCACACCACTTCCAATCATCCTCTCCCATATCTTCTCACCTTTCTCAAATTCCCCCTTCTCATAAAACGCACCCAGAACCGTATTAAGCGAGCACACACTCGGCTTCAATCCATTCTCCTCCATCTCATCAAGCAATGCCACTGCATCATCAAACAAACCAAGTTTACAGAGTGCATGAAGTGCTGCATTATAACTGTCCATACTTAATTTAATTGAAAGTGTCGCGGGCACCTCTTGAAAAAGCTCGTAAACCTTATCGAAATTCCCAGAATTACAACCAGCTCCCAACAGGGCAGTAAAGGATTTGTCACTTTGTTCAAGACCTCGTTTAGGCAATTCGTCGAACAGCTTGTGTGCATGTTCAAATAACCCAGCTTTCCCATACAAGTATATAATCCGAGCAGCAAATGCTTCCCCAGAAATGTAAATCTTCTGGGATTCTAGTAAATCTTCAATCAAAGATAACTGTTTTGAAAGAGTAAGTCGATGAATTGTAGTATCATAAATTCTATGTTTTGTTCTAAAATACTTGTGCTCAGAAAGAGAACTGAATCTTTCTACGAGTTTTTTAGAGTCTCTCTCATCCAGGAGCTCTTTAACACCTTCGTTAATGGCTGCGTTGATGTTTGGGGTTGATTTTGTGGGTTTTTGATTCTTGATTTGTGGTAGTTTAGATTTAATGGAGTTTGCTGCATTTCGGTTTGAAGAAAACAGACCGCGTAGACGAGTGTATACGTTAGACATTTTGTTTCTACTTTTTTGGAATTGAAGTTCAGCTACGACTAAAAATGCTTTTATGAGGACTTTATGAAAGAAGTAGGGATATTATCTCATATGATTATGATATATATGCCTTTTTCATAAATATCCCGACATTTTCATCCCTATCGCGGATAACTCAAAACTTGTATTTTGTCATTAAACTTGACGGAATGGTGCTAACGGCGTTAACTTCTCCTTTCCTGCGACAAACTCAACTCCTCAAACCCAGAACTCACACCTTCAAACTCACTCAGATCAATGGCGTCCAACTCCATTTTCTCTCTCCTCACATAATCCTCTTCCCTCTTTCGGACATCTTCACTCTTTCTTCTATTATGCAATTCATTTTTTAAATGATGTCCCCGATGTATCTGCAACAAGAAATGTTATCTTGAATATTTGTTAATTTCTCTCTGATTTCTCAAGTTGTTACTTTGATTTCTCCTACCTTCTTCAGATTTGTCTTAGGTAGAAAAATATTAAACATAGTTTAAAGTTTATAGCTTGATACTGTGCAAATTTAGGGTTTAGATGACCAAAAAATATGACGATTGCACTCGATATTGAGATGAATTTTATAGCAGCGCAAAGAAGAAAGATGAAGATAACTCAACCCTCAAACTCAAACCCCCAAAAACCATTTTTTCTCTTTCATCGATTTGTGCCGATTTTATACCAGCGCAAAGAAGAAACGCTAAGGTTTTTGTCGATTTCTTCGGCTGACTTTTACTGATTTTTGTGTTTGAGTGAGTGAAATTTGGTTCGATCTTTGGATGGATTCACGAGATTCAACTTCATCGTCGCTGGTGAATGTGGTTAGAGAAGACGATGTTGCTCTTTAAGTCACTGCTTTACTCGCCAAAGAAGCTTTCATGTTTTTACAATCAGATAAGTTTTTGTAATGTGTTGCATCAATTGTTTCAGAGAAGGAAGGTGATCCAAAGGTATTTCTTCTCTCGAAAATTTAGAGCCAATGGCGAGTGACAGGCTAAAGTCGTATCACCTAATAAAAAATAACCTAAGTTCTACTGACTAGTAGTCAGGGAAGTCAGGATCCAATCCACAGGAAGATAGCTATATACTTCTATATTTGAACTCTAATATTATACTAACTAAATCAGATGAAAAGGGTTGGGTTACTGAACTAAGAAAATAATCAAATCACAAAAATCAATATGGGAAAGACTAGGGAATAACGGTTCACCATGTATGCAATTCAGGATATCAAGAATGATCGAAAAGCTCAATGAAATAATCTAACTAGGGCACATGTAATTTCTCTCGAACATTACCTCCCTTAAAGCTCACTAAGCCGCTCTCACATGGTCATAGATCGCTAAGCCTACTATTGAGAGCCTATACAAAATCCTACCTCTCGGTCTATAACTTTGTATTGCAACAATAATCAACACAATTGGCCAAACTTGTAGATTAACTTAAATAACTCAATAGCAAGAATCAAACAAATCAATGAATTAAATAATCATTCAATCAATCCCTCATATGCATACATAGATCCCCAAATCCCTAGAAAAAAAACTACTCACACATAATTAGGGAAAACATAATCACAATTAAATAAGAAAGCAACATGTTGGAATAACAAGAAAGAATAAAAGGGGTTTAGTAAGGGATGAGAACCAATACCAACTGAAAAACAAATCTTAAAATGTAGAATAAACTAGGGTTCTTGAGAGAATAAAAGTGTTTAGAAAAACTAATGACTGAAATAATAATATGAAAACATAGTTTTTCTCCTCTAAAATGAGAGATAGTTATACTAAAGTAACAAACAGCGCAACACGCGCTTCAAAACGCCTATAAATAGCCCCGCCCGGGTTGTCGGGGAGGATTCCACCCAGCGGGGCGATTGTCAGATCATAACCCGAAGAATAAAGTGAAACAGCGATCCGCCTGGCCGGGCCCGTAACAAATCATCAAAACTGCTCATATTCGAAACATCATAACTTTCTCATCTTTCATCGAAATTTAGTACATGATTAGTCGTTAGAAAGCTCTTCAAGTCTACTTTCCAACCCAATTGGAATCACTCCATTATCATTTGTGCATAATAACTTATGAGTAAAAGAGTGTACAAGAGTCCGTCTTCGCATTTCTTGTTGTGATGGTTTGTGTCATTCTAGCCCAAATTCGTCCCAAAGAGATGCTTTGTGATCCTCATGCAACCTACCTTATTTATTCTTTTTTTTACTCAAGCTTAGCCAACCATAGTCCATTTGCATTAATATCACTTGAAATTCATCAAAACAAGCAAACAGAGAGCAGTAGAGCAAAACTTGAGTAAATCATGCAAATATGCGCCTAAATTCTCTAATATGAACTAGAAATGCAACCTAAATGCACCTAAAATCTATATATAAATATGACACATCAAACTTCCCCAAGCTAAACCATTGCTTGTCCTCAAGCAATAAGACATAGACATTCGAGAAGAAACACCCCTACAATATGTGATTACAATAGGGCCAAACACTCAACTGAAACCACTAAAGAGATAATCACTACACAAAACAAGCATCGAAACAATCTCGAACAAAGCCACATAGCATATTATGTATCGGAATCGACTCTCCAATCATACCACAAACCATCTCCCCCAAGCTAGATTTTACAAAAACTGACAGACCTCACTATAGTCATGTGCACTCAAATCTCTCATGTGTTTAAGGGAAAATAAATGACACTCAACCTAAATCAAGTTGACTAACATGAAGCATATATTCTTTAACTTTGACCCTTTGACTCATTTTCTATTCAATAATATAACACACAAAGATAAAGAGGACTTTAAGGGTTGTAATGGGGGTTGAGGTTAAGGTATTGATAATATTTTGGGAATTGTGGTGGAAAAACAAAGAAGGGGGAGTATCACATCACTGAAATCATGACTAAGAGAGGTCACAACAACTCCATGAAACACCCAACAATCTCCAAAATATAATCAACAATACTTTTGCTCAAGCAATTCATAAATAACTCTTTTTCTTTCACTTTATTTGATAACTCTCTTTTTTTTCACTTTTTTTTTTCAATTGTTTTTTTTCATTTTTTTTTCAACCTTGTTTTTCGATTCAATTTCCAAGCTCGTAACATACTTTTCCTCCACTTAAGCCATATTTCGAGGACTTTCATTCAATATTAACCAAACCAAAACCAATAATTGCTCCCCCAAGCTAGGTTTGGGACAAGAATCAAATGAGGCCAAGGCTTGTAATGTAGGTATTAATCAAACATAATTAAAAAGGCTCATCGAGGCTAGAGAAAGGAAAATATGAAAATAATTAAGAATAACACTGGAGCTAAGATCATGAAATGCCTCAATCATATCAAAATGTCTACACTATCTAGTATCAAAGAGTACCAAGTCAAAATCAAGATCAATCCAACAACTGAGGAACTAATCACACATGAAAGAATAAAACTGATACGGATACGTCAGTTTATAGGCAAAAAAGATCACTTGGGTTAAGGTGTCTGCACAGTAAAGTTAATTCGAGTCAGAGAGAGATCAAACAATCTTATCACAAACAATCAATTGCAAAACAATCATGTTATGAAGATTAATCATGAACAAGATGAATGACGGTAAAAAAGTGTAGTGAAATATCAACAAGGTTCTCAAAGAGTGCTAGCAATAGTCCCATAGATACAAACTAACATGATACGAAATCTAATATGAAAGAAAAAATGCTAATGCAACTACAAAAGCAATACATTTTTTTCCGTTACATGTAAACTCCCACCCTAATGAGCGGTACAAACCATGTAACAATCCTACTAAAGCAATAAATCTAAAATAGTATGCAACTAATATGAACGAAGTGACATCCTTCCCCAAGCCGAACTTCACATTGTCCTCAATGTGAACACTGAGAAGAACAAAGAAGCAAAAGATAAGGAAGGGTACAACTCACAGTAAAGGTTGGTAATGAACATATATAGGGTGTGGCAAACTGTATTGACACTTCCACCACGACCAAGAGCACGTCTCTGAAACACATGGTAGCAAAGTTAGTCATAAAGTAAAAATAAAGATAGCAACTAAAGGATAGAACGTCGGGTTGCCTCCCGATAAGCGCTGGTTTTTTGAGTCACGCACGACCCAAATACTTATTACATTATGAAGAATCCAATGCCTTCAGTAACTTATCAAATTCCCCTGCAAACATGTTGTTGAACACTCGATATGGCTTGACAACAAGCATATTTATGTTCACTAATAAGGGTACTAATAAGGGTTTAGAAGTATCAGAAGAAAAAGAATCATGAGAAAAAGAAAAAAATGTACAACTATCTTGCAATTCCTTAGGTCTCACAGTATGAACATGAATATTTACTTGGTCAAAATTAGCATGCAACAATAGCTCTTTAAGAAAACAAGGAGGATATAACACAGGAGATGAAGGTATAAGATCAAGCTTCCGTGAAAATAGGATATGAGGGTTATGCAGGTTAGGCTCAACATCAAATTTTTGTACACTTTCAGCATAGTCAAACTCTTTACCTAAAACTTCACTCTCATGAATAAGCTTGTCGACAAAGGAGTTTCATTCAAAAGTTTAATAACCAATGGTTTTTAAATCACTGATTCTACAATTAATGATTGTTCCTCCTCAAAAACATCCATTATATCCATCTTTCCTTATTTAAACTACCATCAAGAGTCGAATGATAACCTTCTTGTAATGAATTAGCATTCTCAACCAACACATCATCATAAGAGAAATGTTGTTCAATAGGTTGGCTAATAGAAGTTAATCTGGATGCTATATATTGATCTTTGACTTTCTGCAATTTTCGCTAGTTGCAACATGTAATCCTCCTAAACCAACTTGTGATCCTCCTGAACCTTATTTAATTCATTCATGAAATCATAAAGAAATTCTTTGTTATTATCAGATTCAGATGTAGCATTAAACAAATTAAACTCAAGGATAGGGTTATTAACATGCATATATGACTCATTATATGGACAAAGAGAAATATCATGATCATAAGAGTGACAACAAAAACAATAAGCAGAGGGAGAGTTCAGAGTTTGAGAATCATAGATAGATGAATTTTCTAGAGCTGGAGTAACATACCTTGTCATCTCCCACTTAAAGGTTTCCCTAGCTAATTGCTCAAACAAAATTACAACCACTTCAGGTGTCATATCCATGAATTTACCATAACTCATGGAATCTACAACCACCCTCATATCATCATTCAAACCCTCATAGATCATTAAACCAATTTCCCATTGCTCAAATAAATGGTCAGGACCAAGAAAGTTCTCAAATATAAGCTTGTACCTCCAAAACACTCCGTGCTCAAATTGGGGGATAGAGATAGATGTCATTCAAAAAAATATAAAAATATATATATACAACAAGAAGATTATATACAATCAGTCTAATATTAATAGTTCAGATATAATAGTAATAAGCCGTCTCCCCGGCAACGACGCCAAAATTTGATAGGCTAAAGTCGTATCACCTAATCAAAAATAACCTAAGGTCCGCTAACTAGTAGTCAGGGAAGTCAGGATCGAATATAAAAAGGAGATAACTATACTACTATTTCTGAACTCTAATATTATACTAACTAAATCAGATGAAAAGGGTTGGTTTACTGAACTAAGCAAGTAATCAAATCACAAAAATCAATATGGGAAAGACTAGGGAACGGTTCACCATGTATGCAATTCAGGATATCAAGAATGATTGAAGAAACTCAATGAAATAATCTAACTAGGGCACATGTAATTTCTCTCGATTATTACCTCCCTCAAAGCTCACTAATCCGCTCTCGCATGGTCATAGATCGCTAAGTCTACTATTGAGAGCTTATACAAAATCCTAACTCTCGGTCTATAGCTTTGTATTGCAACAATAATCAACACAGTTGGCCAAACTTGTAGATTAACTTAAATAACTCAATAGCAAGAATCAAACAAATCAATGAATTAAATAATCATTCAATTAAACCCTTATATGCATACATAGATCCCCAAATCCCAAGAAAAAAACTACTCACACATAATTAGGGAAAGCATAATCACAATTAAATAAGAAAGCAACATGTTGGAATAACAAGAAAGAATAAAAGGGGTTTAGTAAGGGATGAGAACCAATACCAATTGAAGAACAAATCTTGAAAACAATACTCTATTGAAATCTTCAATGTGTTTGTAATGTATAATAAACTAGGGTTCTTGAGAGAATAAAAGTGTTTATAAAAACTAATGACTGAAAAAATAATAAGAAAACGTAAATTTTCTCCTCTAAAAGGAGAGTTATTTCTACTAAAGTAACAAACAACGCAACACGTGCTTCAATACGCCTATAAATAGCCCCGCCCGAGTTGCCGGGGAGGATTTCGCCCGGCCGGGCGGTTGTCAGGTCATAACCCGTAGAATAAAATGAAACAGCGATCCGCCCTGCCAGGCGGAAACTGCTCATATTCGAAACATCATAACTTTCTCATCTTTCATCGAAATTTAGTGCATGACTAGTCGATGTAAATCTCTTCAAGTCTACTTTTCGACCCAATTGGAATCACTCCATTATCATTTGTGCATAAAAAGTTATAAGTAAAAGAGTGTACAAGAATCCATTTTCATATTTCTTGTAGTGATGGTTCGCGTCATTCTAGCCCAAATTCGTCCCGCAGAGATGCTTTGTGATCCTCATGCAACCTATCTATTCTTGTTTGTTTTACTCAAGCTTAGCCAACCATAGTCTATTTGCATTAATATCACCTTAAATTCATCAAAACAAGCAAATAGAGAGCAGTAGAGCAAAACTTGAGTAAATCATGCAAATATGCACCTAAATGCTCTAATATGAACTAGAAATGCAACCTAAATGCACCTAAAATCTATATATAAATATGACACATCAGCGAGCACATGAAGTTTTATGCTGCTCTTTTGTTCACTATGGTTCCTTAGCAACCACCAGTGGATGGGCTGATGTTGTAGCTGTTGTTGATGTGGTTGCTGCCACGAAACCCTAGCAGAAAGAGGAACACGAGAGAGAAAGAGGAATGAGGACAATGTGAGGAGAGAGAGAATGGAGTTGGACGCCATTGATGAGTGAGTTTGAAGGTGTGAGTACTGGGTTTGAGATGTTGAGTTTGTTGTAGGCAAGGAGAAGTGAACGCCGTTTGCGATTCCGTCAAGTTTAATGACAAAATACAAGTTTAGGGTTATCTGCGATAGGGGTGAAAATGTCGAGGTTATTTGGAAAAAAGGCCTATATGTCAGGGTCATATGAGATAATATTGACTAAGCCAGAGTTCGAATCTTACCAAGTGAAAGTGCTGAACAACTAGATGTGGAGATTTTCTTACTTTCCTTCTTTACTCTCAACTTTTAGGTATTGCACTTTATAATATCTTGTTTGATTAACATAAGAATTTATGTGAAATAGATAATTGGAAATTTTGTCAAATAACAACTTATTTGTTACACTTTTTGTAAAAGAACACCTTCTACTATATTTTTTTTGGCGAGAAAACACCTTAATGAAACAACTTTGATTAAAATAATCACCTTATTATCATATTCCAGCAAAAAAGGTCAAAACTCTAATGATTGACTTGCCTTTTATTTCCTCACTCTCTCTGCGTAGAATTCACGCACGATAAAATTTTACTTTTTTGCTCTTCTATTGATTTATGAGCTTGTTGTGTCCTCTCCTCACTCACTAGCCAGGCTCCTTATCTTGCATCTCTTGATGGAGGATTCGAAGTATACAACTATGGCAAACTATATGAAACGACTTCTATTTCCTAGTCATGAGAATATCCAACAAGCCTATACATGAAGTTGTTGGTTTTGATATTGATTTGACTCTTTGGGTTTCTACGGCAATTCGTTGCAGAAAATTTTTGGGTTTCAGTTAAGTAAAGGAAATTAAGAGAGGGGAAAAATAGAGAGTGCGAACAAGTTGAAATAAAGATAATTGGTGGTGAAGGCATTTTTACACAAGATTATATGTGATGATTCTATGATCTAAATTTTCAAAACAGTTGAGTCAAAATTTAATCTCGTTTTAAAGCACTTTCTAGTAATAGTTTACTAATTGCAAATCTATGGCCTCTGCTGCAACATAAATTGACATATTGAGAAAGATATGCTAGATTTAAGGAAATTCCTCAATTGGAGTGAATGCCATTGATCAAATATTTATAGTTACAAACTAATGATAGTCCTAATAGTATTAGGAAACCTATATAGAATAGGAATCTATATACAAAATATATCTACAGGTTATCCTTTTTTTTATCACACCCCCACAGTCAGAGCAGGATGGGGCGAACACTGAGACTAGACTAGAACTCCAAAAATAGCTGGCGCAGAAGACCTTTAGTGAATATGTCAACAAACTGATACCTCGTAGGAACATGCAAAACCCGTATATGACCTAACTCAACCTTTTCCCCTACAAAATGAATATCCATCTCAACATGTTTGGTGCATTGGTGTTGTACTGGGTTGCGAGATAAGTAAATAGCACGGTCATTAACACAATAAACAATAGTAGCCTGTCGGAGTGGACAATGTAACTCCAAAAGAAGATTACTTAACCAACAAGCTTCCGCGACAACATTCACAACACCACGATATTCTGCCTCAGCCACTGGACTAAGAGTGTAGGCTGATGCGTAGACTGCCAGGAAATTAAGTTACCCCCAGAATACGACAATATCTGGAAGTCAAACGACGAGTGGTAGGACACCCTTCCCAATTAGTATTAGTATAAGTGATCAAGCGCAAATGAGTAGTAGGATATAAATATAACCCATGATCAATGGTTTCCTGAATATAACACATGATGCATTTTAATGCATTATAATGAGTCTCCCGGGGATCATGCATAAAAAGGCCAACTTGTTGTACAATTTAGACTAATAAAGATAGCAAGGTGGGATTTTGTTTATGGAAGTGCTTAAAAATCATTAGTGGAAACAAGTAGATGTAGGTGACACAAGAAGACGAATTCAAGACCCACTGGTGGGGAATTTGCAAGCCAGACGCAAGAAAAGAAAATAGTGGCGGAAGCTGGGTGTTAGCACAAGTCCCAAGAGAAAAAAATAAAATTTTATGGAAGGTAATTGGAAAACCTAAAGCTCTGATACCATGCTTGATTTAGGGAAACTCCTCAATTGGAGTGAATGCCATTGATCAAATATTTATAGTTACAAACTAATGATAGTCCTAGTAGTATTAGGAAACCTAGCTAGATTATAAATCTATATACAAAATTCACATAATATCCTATTCTTCTATTAAGGTCCACTTTGTCATTCCAATTCAGCAAATCTGGGACAAAAGTTTTAGATTTCAGCTTTCAAATAATATCTTTTAGAACTCAAACTTAATTTTATTGTTTATTATGAATAAATATAGGAGGTTTAATATTTTTGTTGCATGAAACTTTGGAAACTTTTGTTTGTTATTGTGGTACTTTTGCCACGAAGGTTTGGAGAGTTTATGAGAATGGAAATAGAGGAGTTAGTAAACTTGAATTTGTTTGGTTTGGTGTGGAGATGGTAAACCAGAAGTGTGGCATTGTCGGACACGGAGGTATATGTTGTGTGTGTTGCGAAATGTGTATGTGTTGCAAGATGTGTGTGTGTGTGTGTGTGTGTGTGTGTGTGTGTGTGTGTGTGTGTGTGTGTGTGTTGTATCTTGCGATGAGATATGACTATCCATGGAGCCAGAAGGCATTGAGAAACAATGAGACTTGAAGCTACAGTAGCCCACAGGCTAGGAACTCACACCCGTAGGGTATGGCGTGCTTAGCCAACAAAGTAGCCGCAAGCCCGCGGAATTGGGGCTGCGCCCGCGGGTTTTTCGCCTAGGGTCTTTTTTCTTCTTTTGCTCAGTTTTCCTAGGTTTTATAGGATTATGTTTGTGCCCTATTATAAATATGTTTGAGGTCGTGTATTCATTGTGAGGCCATGATATATAAAGAGAGATTATTCTTAAATTTAGAGAGACTAAAGAACCCTAGAGAAAGGTTAGAGAGTCTAGAGAGATTAAGAATTCTCCTTGTATCATCATCTCAGATTCAAAGTCCTAGTATAGTGAACGTGGTTTTCTCCCTATTCAAGGGTTTCCACGTTAAATCTTCGTGTGTTCTTTATTGCTTTCATTTCTTTATTCCTTCGTATATTATAATTTAATTGTTTGATTTCTTAGCGCCTACAATACGTAATCCTAACAGAATCCACACGCTAAGATTATTTATATAGAAAATTTCACTAAGGATTATTAACATACTTTCACGAAGGTTATTGAATATACTCTATTTACAATGTTGTCCATGACAACGTTAACCAAATAGTTGAAAAAGTTTGTAAACTATTTAGGACTTTTAATTATACATATTCTAATGAAATTTCGAGCGTTGGTAGCTATGTTGGCAGGGTATCAACACGTCAATAATTGCTACAAAAAATACATACACTAATATTTTTTTAAAGGAAAGAAAAACTAGGGAGGGTCCAACTTTTAAGCCACTCTAAAGCATCCTTGTGGATGATTAGTCAAACCAGTAGGTAAGATCTTGTTGTAGAGTGTCCTCGATGTGCCATTCTGTCCGCTGCACAATTTGCTTCCCGCATCACATGGTTGATCTGCACTTCCTCAAAAAACTGAATATCTTCATCTGCATCCAAAATAAGAGGGTTAATCGTCCAAGGAATTTTCCATAATCTTTTATGGAGTGATTAACAACCAAATTATCACCCTCAATAATGATTTTTTGAATTCCTAAAGAAATGGCTCCCTTAATACCTTCTCTAAGGCCCATAGCCTCAGCAACTAAAATAGAAGAACTAGAACTGTAACACCCCGAAAATTCGCTCCTAATTTCTCAGCTTATTTTCCCTTTATTATTATGTTTCGTTAAAATTAGAGTATTTTACTTCTTAAAAGTATCATATTGTATATATATTTTCAACTTTATAAATATTATATATAAATATATTTTAAAAATTATTTGACTAAATTTTAGATATATAATTTTTTATATAGTAGTTAAATTGTGTGTTTAAGCCACGTTTTATAATTTATCGACTTTGTAGCGCGTTTTAGACCGTTTGAAGCTCGAGCATTGTCCAAAATATTACATTATTTGCTGGCCGAAAACTCTTCAGCTAAATGGGAGATTTTTCTGATTTTTATTAAGCTTCATAACCACCCTTTTATTACCCCATTATTGATATAATTATAACCCATCAATTTAGCTTGTAACCCCTCTATTTGCATCTTATTTTTAGCCTTCTTTGGAGTGTTTGGAAAAACAAAACTACTGCATCTTGTCTTACTACTGCTGTGAGTTCAAGGGGGGAAGAAGGTGGGAAGTTCAACATTGTTTATCTCGCAATACATCATCTCTTTTTGCCTTATTCTTTCACACTAAAACACCTACCTTTTCTACTATTTTTCTTGGGTTCTAAGTATATTTTGGATTGCTAGGAGAGGAGCTCTTGGAGGACACTACTACGGCGCGAGGAAAAGACGTCTAGACCGAATAGATACACTCCTATAGTTGGCCCAGGTAACTAATCGCGACCCTAGATCAATTAGTATATGAATTATATTAGTTTAAATAATTGGGTTATTTGGGTTTTAGTATCATGATAGGTTGGGTAAAATTAGTTTATCATGGTTAGGGTTAAGAATATATTTATTTTGTGGTATGTTATGCATATTTTGGTGATCTTAGTATTGTGTCTAATATTAGTAATCATGTTAGTATTGTTGTTATTGTCCTACTATCATGGCGTGAGTTTGTAACAAATAAAGCCTTTTTTTCTTTCTTTTGTGGCTGTAATGGTTAGTTTCGGGTTGCGTCGTGTCTCACATTACATTGCTGGATGCATGTCTCTACTTACTGCCTTGTGGTGCTATTATCTACTGTTTTTCCTATTGTCGTGCTATAGTAGCTGCTTGTTTGATTTCATAAAGTTTCTTGTTGTGCGTTGTTACATTACTGATCACATGATATATGGTTGTAGTGTTACTGCCATGTCTTTGATGGCTGGTGTGGTTCTGTTAATAGCAGATTAGTATGGTGGCTTGGTTGCTAACCTGAGAGTATTTGATGTTCATATGCAAAGTTATATAACGTTGTTGTGTCTTATATAAAGTTTATGGTCTTGTTTTAGTTTTTGTTTTATTCAATTTAGTTAGTATTTTCGTTTGGTTGTTTATATCTCATTATGTCAGACCTTGTCATTTAAGTTATGATTTACTTTTATCATTTGTTTAATTTATTTGTTTTAGCATGTTGGTGAGCTTTTGTTATGGGTATATCTTTATGAATATCTATAGTATGAGTGACTGTTTAGCATGTTCAGATTATTGGTATTCTTGGAGATAATGATACTACTTGTTATAATAATAATAATAATAATAATAATAATAATAATAATAATAATAATAATAATAATAATAATAATAATAATAATAATAATAATAATAATAATTATTATTATTATTATTATTATTATTATTATCATCATCATCATCATCATCATCATCATCATTATTATTATTATTATTTTTAAAAGAGAGTTTTGTAAATTGAAATTCTTGGGTTGCGATCCTATATTTCTGCTAATTTGGTGTAAGGCCTTAAGGGCATCCATGTAATTTGATGATTGAGTATTATTTTATTATTACTATCTTGTTTGAGAGCAAGATATCCAGAGGGACGGAGACCCAAGGTGAAGAACATGCAAACCATAGGACGGAATCCTAGGTATACCTTGGTTTTGTTGTCGTTTGAGAGGTCGGTGAGGATGGAATTCTACACCGTATCGGGAGTATGACCATTCTTAGACACAAGCAGTAGGGAACGTAACCCATAGGCTGTCTGGAGGTTGCGATCTGACATTACCATAGGAAGTGGGTTGCGATCCACAAGCGTTCAGTTCTCTCTCAAACTAATTACATTATTTTATTAGTTTAAACTTCTATGGTTTATATTGTTGATACATGAGTTTATAGGTATATTTATTTATACATATGTTTATTATGTTACCTTTTCCCTATTTGTATTTACCATGTTGTATTATCTCTGTTTGAGTGTTATATTTGGTTATTTGAAGTTTACTTTTGAGATGTTTTTGTATAACTTGATTATTAAGGCTTTTATAAGTCTTATATGGATCCTAATTGGACTGGGAGAGCAGTTAGTTACTCCCCACTGATTGTGGATGTTTATTGATATGTTTTGCAGGTGTTTATGAGGCATGTTTGTTTCGTTTTATAGGCCATGATGGAGAGGTTATTTAGGAAATTGAGACATTTATTTTATTTTATATTATTAATGTTGAATACATTGGGTTTATGAGGTTGTTTAAACTCTTTATTGATATTTTGAGATAATTCATTTGGGTTTTATTTTCTTTAGTTTATATTTAACCCTTATTTAGAGTAACATTTCCGTCAGACGATATTTCCGCTATTGTCATGTCTTTAATAAAATGTTCAATTTTGTTTAAATTATGTTTATAAAAGGGCGGAGTGTTACAATTCATTTGTAACACCCGACCCATCCGAGGTCGAGTATATTGTCACCAATGCGCATCCAGAACCAACAACTATTCTCAAGAACCAACACAAGTTCTTCCGACGTATTTTGTCCTCTCATGCGCACCCTGAGAAACTTCCTAGGAGGTCACTCATCCCTAAAAGAAAGATGCATCTTGTTGGAATGAGTAGCCTGCTAAATCCCTTTAAAGGAATCATGATGGGTATTACATACACCCCCACTCGAGGACAACAAATTCTGAGGACTCCACGTATTCGGCATACGGCCTGTGGGTCGCTCCACCTGGAAACTAATCACATATACGACACGCAGCCGGTGATATAGCCCCATAATCCTCCCCCACTAGGCGATTAACCTTGGATTAATTATCCACACGATCAGCACGCGGTCGTAGGGTTACTCTAATACCATTTGTAACACCCGACCCATACGGGGTCGAGTATATTGTCACCAATGCCCATCCAGGACCAACAACTGTCCTCAAGACCCAACACAAGTTCTTCCACGCATTTTGTCCTCACTCATGCGCAGCCTGAGAAACTTCCCAGGAGGTCACCCATCCCTAGACTACTCCTAGCCAAGCACGCTTAACTGTGGAGTAACTAAGGACATCAGCTCCCTAAAAGAAAGATGCATCTTGTTGGAATGAGTAGCCTGCTAAATCCCTTTAAAGCAATCATGAGGGGTATTACATATAGATTACAACAAAATACTTCCCAAGGCTTTCTTCCTACCCATGTAACTCTCACTAAGTACTTTTCTTGAAGCCTAAGATACTAATGCTCCTAGATACAACAACTACACACTTCTCATGAAATATGTAGCAACTCAATGAGAGTTTTTGAATCAGCTGCTCTGATACCAACTGTGACATTTCGTCCTTTTATAAACACAATATAGTGAAAATAGAACATTTTATTGAAGAAATGGCGACAGCGGAAATATCGCCTAATGGAAATGTCACTCTAATTAAAGGTTAAAATTAAGCTAAATAAAAATAAAACTCAGTTAAAATAATCCAAAATATCCATAAAGAGGCAAAACAACCTCATAAACCCAATATAGTAAATATAAATAAAATGTTTCAAAAATCCTAAATAGCATTTCTCTCAATGCCCATATCACGAAATAATCACATGCAGAATATATCAACAAACATCCACAATCAGTGGGGAGTAACTAACAACTCTCTCAGCCCAATTAGGATCCATAAAAGAATTATAAAAGTCCTAGTAATCAAGTCACACAAAAACATCTCAATAGTAAACTTCAGATAATCAAATAAAACACTTAAACAAAGATAATATAACATACTTAACATAAATAGGGTAAAAATAACATAATAAACAAAATGGATACATAACTATACATATGAACTCAAGTATCAACAACATAAACCGTCAAAATTTATATTAATGAAATAATATAATTAGTTTAAGAGAGAATCGAATGCTAGTGGATCGCAACCCACTTCCTATGGTAATGTCAGATCGCAACCTCCAGGACAGCCTATGGGTTACGTTCCCTACTGCCTGTGTCTAAGAATGGCCATACTCCCGATGCGGTGTAAGATTCCGTCATATGGTTTGCATGTTCTTCACCTTGGGATTTCGTCCATCCGGATATCATGCTCTCAAACAAAATAGTAAAATAATACTCAATCATCAAATTATACGGATGCCCTTAAGGCCTACACCAAATCAGCATAAATCTAGGATCGCAATACAAGAATTTCAATTTAAAATAACATTCTTCTAATAATAATTGTTGTAGCCTAACATCTACTGCCCCCTTAATGACACATGGGCTCATCAGAACCGTACACGTGTCACCCTATTTAAAATAAAAAGAAGGCTTGATCTCTGGGCTATACTCTGTTGGGGTAAAAGGATTGAAATTCTGGCCCAATAGTCAGAATCCAGTACTACCAGGTGGCTGAAGGAGAATGGTTAATAGACTTTCACCAGTCCTGGTCTGCCACGTGTCATGATTTGATTCCCCAGCCAATCAGAAGCCACTATTCTAGGGCAGGTTTTAAGGATAGCTGTCAACTTGCTATCACTATAAATACCCCTGAAATCAGGAGAAACATTCATTCAATGCCAACAGTGCAAAGTTACTCTGATAAAATACTCTCTCACTTTCTCTCTCTATCTCTACTTTCTCTCACTACTCCTGATATCTGACTTAAGCTTCGGAGGGGGAACCACCACCCAAACCTCCAGGGTGGGTCCCTTTTTGCAGGTTCGGGAGCGAAGCCAAGGCTAAGGACTAAGCGGATTCAGACATCGTTGCACAAGTCTCCAGCTGAAGAACACTCAAGATACTAATTTACTTGCTCGACAAGGGAGCTAAGCCTACAGCTTACTTGTTGGACAAGTGGATAAAACATTTGGCGCCGTCTGTGGGGAGACGCAACGATGACTGATTGTCAATCATCCAACATTGCCAGGAATCGAAGCCTTCAAGTTAATGTCGAAGATACGATGGAGCATGAAAGATCACCTCGAGGAAGAGATAGACCTCCATCCATCGTCAATGTTCCTGGACCAAGCCAGCAACCGGTTATCCAGGTGAATCTAGATCGTCCAGTGACTGCCGCCTACCTGGAGAATGTCCTGAATGACTTTCAGACTAAGATGGCAGCGGTCGTCCAGGAACAGATTAAAAGCAATATGCTGTTTTTTCATCATAATCCGGAGTCAGCTGCTAACATCCCACTTCCTCCTAGGGGACATTCAAAAGTAGATCGTCCAGGTCCTAGTCGACCTGTTCGTCAGGAACCCTCTAGGAGAACGACAAGAGGAAAGCAGCCGGGGGATGGCGATCAGCGAAGAAAGATGGACTGGAACCTGGTGGTGAGGACCCAGGACCATGTTCGTCCAAGCGGGCACCGAATGGAAACAGATGCCAGAGAATATCTAGAAGCAAAGAAAGCTGCTGCATTACAACGATCAGCTACCGGATCTACACCATACCTGAGAGACACTCCTTTGAGGTTGTCATCCAGAGGGGAGGGACGAAGTTTAAGTCACTCTCTTGTTCATGCACGACAGGAGAAGACGGTGGCTCAGCCCATGGTCTATATGTAACACCCCGTAATTTTCACCCTTTATTTTTGGTGTTAGTTTATTTTAAAATGATATTCTTTTCATAAAAAAAAAAAAAATTAATTATTTTCTCTAGATCAATGATTTTTATTCTTTATAATTTGGGAGCCGAATTATTATTTTATTATATGGTGTGTTAATGTGTGCATTATATTTATATTTATAATATAATTTATTAGAATTATTTTCATTATTAAGTATTTTCAAAGTTTAGGCGCAATTTAAGAATTTATCGATTTATCGCGTAGCGGGCTTTTGAAGCATGGACCCTTGTTGTTTTGGGCCGAAATTTTTGTTGGTGTTGGGCTTGACAGCCGGCCAAGGAGATGGAGAAGGAGAGCTCCTCTTCTTTCTTTTCTTTTTATTTTCCTTGTGACTCTTTGTAGCTTTGTAACTCCTATAACCCCCTAATCATTCTCCTTCATTAAAACCCTTTATTTCAACCATTAAACATCCATAAAATTCTGATTTTTATTCAAAGAAGTTCAGCATCATTTGCATTAAACCCTCACCGTTTTTCAAGAAAAGGAAGAGAGAAAAGGAAGAGGAAAAGAATAGAAAGGTTCAACCCGGTTTTTCCTGTTGCACCTTCACGAAAATAACCGTAGCCGGAGATCTAACCGTTGGATCGTCTTCAAATTTGGACACAACGTTTATAACGTCTTGTTCTACATTCTGACTAGAGCGATTTAGAATCTGAGCTTCTGATCATAGGGAATCATGGTCGTAACAGAGCAGTGCGAAACAAGAGTTTTCAACGTTCAAGAAGAAATGCCTAGTGACTTGTTGCTACAATTCTCGTTCGTTATGCCTTGGGGTTAGAAGAGGATTTGGATTGCAAGATTAATTCATGATTGTCTCTTTAGACTCAGCTCTCCTCCCGACGATCCAGGTAACTAGTTGTTATCTTAGAACCATAGTGATTAGGGTATTATTCGGTATTAGATTACTACGCTAGGAATTATTTAAAATACTTTTTGAATGAAATTTTTGACGAAATTTGACATGAATATACTTGATACATGCTATGTTAATACTGTGTAGAGAAAAATAATTTTCTCATGATTTTTAGTATTTATTTGATTTAATTGGTGTTTTGTGCGTTTTTGGCTAAATTGCATAATAATTATGGAACGACTGATAAAATTGATGAAATTATTTTTCTTAGATCATGTTACATGTGTAGTATGTAATCCATGCCTTAGAATATTTTTTTTCTACAGTTTACTATTTTATTTAATTGATATATCTGTTTCTGTAATTTTGGTTCTGTCAGTATATTAATCATGAAAATTATTTGTAGATGTAGAAAAATTAATTTCTTTGAATATTATGTATTTCCGTGAGTTTTTACATGTTATGTAAATTTTTGGTAATTTTTGGTAATTTTTGGGCGTCTGTTTATATTTTTAATTATTATAATGGCTTATTTGAGGAATCTGTATATTAACTGTTAAAAATACTTTTGGAGTCCAAAAAATTATAAATAAAAATTGTACTATGTCAGTAGAGCCATTAGGGTCGTATGATAATTTTTGTGTGATTTTACTGCTCGAACTTACTAGTTTAATAATTATTATGGTGTTTTTGTTGTGAAATTGAGGATACACTTTTAAATTATTTGAGGACATGTAAATCAGAAATAATTCATAATTTAATATATTATGGGTTTCTGATTTTCAGTAGTATACAGTATGTATAATTGGGTAACCATATGTTTATGTTTGATTTATGAAAAGAAATGATTAATTGTTACTACTCTTTTAATGAATATGATTTAGAGTTAGTTGGTGATGTAATTTTGATTGAATTGTGGTTGCTGTAAAAACCAATATATTATCATTGATGATGTTTGGAGATGTTCAAGTGTTATTGTGAGAGTTATTTGTTGAAAATTTGTAAGTGATTTATTTTGAGGAATTATGAGGAACTGTTTTGATGAACTGTGGGTATAAGGCCGGGTGGCATCCCTTTTTGATGAATATTTTGATGAATGATATTTGGATTGTATGCATGATTGTATTTTGAGATAAGAATATCCGGTGGGATAGATATAGTCCCCGGTGAAGAACATGCCAACCACCTGCTTTGCGAACTAGGGGTACACCTGGGTTAATTGTTGTCGTCCGAGAGTCAGGGAGTTCTGCGTGTTCTACCTTGCATCGGGAGTTTGGCCATTCTTAGACACAGGCAGTGGGGAACGTAAGCCCATAGACTGACCTGGAGATTGCGATCTGACAAACCTTAGGAAGTGATTTGCGAATCACTAGCGTTCGGTTTCTGACTCAAAAACTTGTTGAATTCTTGATTTATTATTATTTATATATATTAGAATTATGTCACTCACTCTATCATGTTTACTTATTGTTGATGATCACTTGTTTCATCTATGAGCTTTATGATTTTTATGTGCATGCTATTGATGTAATGATTGCATGTTATTCCTTTCTTAATAATCTTCTTCTGAATCGTGCTTTGATTGCTATTGTTCTGGGAGAACTGCTAGTTACTCCCCACTGATTGTGAATATTTGTTGTATAATTTGCAGGTTTTGTTGATGGGGATTTTCTTTGATTTTGGGCTCGGGTTGAGATGCGAGAAATAATCTATTAGGGGTTTTAGTTCTAGATTTCCCTTTAGTTTGAGATAGTTTTCTCATTTCGATTTTAATCTAAGTAATTAATTTACTTATAGTATTTACTTATGTTTGTTTTTATCACTTAGTTATTTAAACACTATTCTTGTAGTAGTGACATTCCCAGAAGACGATGTTTCCGCCATCGTCCTATTAAATATATTATTATTTCTTTCTTTTCCGCCTTTGAAATTCTGGGGTGTTACAGTTGGTATCAGAGCAAAACGCTCCTAAACTCTGAAAAAGAGTTGCTAATGATTCTTTAGAATTATTAGTTAACCATAGGATATAAAATTTGTTTAGAATTAAGTTTAGTTGTTTCACTATAATGAGTGTGTGATGGGTAGAGTAAGTAAAGGGAAGCCTTATGGGAATGTGATGTGCTCTCATGCTTATGGAGCACATGTTATATGTATAGTTATTTGTATTATTGGTGGAATTAGTCTACCAAGTTTGCTAATCTTATTTGCAGGGCCTCTTACATGTAATTTATTTTCTCTTTTATCAGAGTGCGCAGCGAAATCGAAGTAATTTATAGCCTTCTCGGTTTCGTTGTGTTTAATTTGTTTTGTGTTTTGCAATTTAGAAATAAGCTTTAATTTTATTTTAATATAGTCTTATGTGTTGCATTGCTTTTATTTTATTTGTTAGTTGCTTGATAGTATATGTTATTATGTGAGACAGTATATATTTTCTGTTCTTTTTCAATTGAGTGTTGTTTTTATGTGAGTACTACGTATCTGTTTTATTATTTACAAAACTTTCTAGTTTGAATTTATATTCCAAATTATATTTTAGATCTTTGAACTTAATAAATTTCATACCTATATTAGAGTTATTTTATGACTTTTAAATTTTCCTATTGTTAATATTTTGTTATACTCTTTTGAAAAACTTTTGATTTCAATTGTCCTCAAATTTCTCTTACCGTCTTTGACCATCTATATTTATAAATATTTTCCTTTTAATATTTTTATTTTTCATGCTAATCCTTGTTTAGCTTTCAATTATGGTAATAAGTTTTGTAGTCTTTGAAAATAAAAGTACCCTAATGAGTTGTTTTGGTGTTAGTTTGAAAAGTAGATGTAAACTATTTTGTTTTAAAAGTTAGCATTCAACAACTTTTATTTTACTTACTAATTTACTTTTCTTATTAGCATTATTTTTCGAACTCAAATACGTGAAAGGATCTCGTTTACTATTTGTTGTTTCTTGTTTAAATATTTACTGCTTTCTCATTTCATAGACAAATTTTGGTTGTTTTCATTACTTCTTATTTAATTCTCTGATTTTGACTGATCTGTTTTATATTCTTTGAAAACGAAATTTATATACTCAGTCTAAATTTTAAACTTGTTTAAGTTGATATTAAGTCATAATGGGTGATTCCTTTGACTTGTATGTCAATTTGATAAGTCTAAATTTTAAACTTGTTTGAGTTGATATTGAGTCATAATGGGTGATTCCTTTGACTTGTATGTCAATTTGATAAGTTGACGCATTTTATCTGTTTTGATTTAATTTCCTTTTTGAGTTGACATTAAGTTTATATTGGGTGATTCCAGTAAACTCTAATGTTGATTTGATAAGTTGGCTTTCAAATATTGTTTTGTTGATACTAGATTGCAGTGGGTGGTTCCATGCATATTTGTGTCGACTTAGCAAATTTTATAATTGTTGTTAATAATTTATTACTTTATCGCCTATTTACTATTAGTGTTTCGTCGTTGTGAAATTTATTTTAAAGTTTTCAATTTCTTTTGCGAACTTTAATTTTCATATATATGTTTAGGAGGCGTACGCTCTTATAACATATGTCATGACTTGTGTTCGTAAGTGCTATTTTAATAAAGCAGCTAGCTACTCTTTATTAAAGTGTTCTTATCTCTTTAAGTGGAGTATAAGCCCGTGTGGTTACCTCTATTTAAATTTGTTTGACTATCTATTTACGAACTTTTTTTTTCTTCTTCGTTTCTTTTCTCAAAATATTTATGTATGATCGGATTTATTCTTTTATAATTTACGTAAATATTTATTCCTGCTTCTTTTGCAAAATTACCTATAGTATATTGTGCAAACGTTTTTACCTAAAACTTTCTAAAGTAACAAACAACGCAACACGTGCTTCAATACGCCTATAAATAGCCCCGCCCGAGTTGCCGGGGAGGATTTCGCCCGGCCGGGCGGTTGTCAGGTCATAACCCGTAGAATAAAATGAAACAGCGAAATATTCGAAACATCATAACTTTCTCATCTTTCATCGAAATTTAGTGCATGACTAGTCGATGTAAATCTCTTCAAGTCTACTTTTCGACCCAATTGGAATCACTCCATTATCATTTGTGCATAAAAAGTTATAAGTAAAAGAGTGTACAAGAATCCGTTTTCATATTTCTTGTAGTGATGGTTCGCGTCATTCTAGCCCAAATTCGTCCCGCAGAGATGCTTTGTGATCCTCATGCAACCTATCTATTCTTGTTTGTTTTACTCAAGCTTAGCCAACCATAGTCTATTTGCATTAATATCACCTTAAATTCATCAAAACAAGCAAATAGAGAGCAGTAGAGCAAAACTTGAGTAAATCATTCAAATATGCACCTAAATGCTCTAATATGAACTAGAAATGCAACCTAAATGCACCTAAAATCTATATATAAATATGACACATCAGCGAGCACATGAAGTTTTATGCTGCTCTTTTGTTCACTATGGTTCCTTAGCAACCACCAGTGGATGGGCTGATGTTGTAGCTGTTGTTGATGTGGTTGCTGCCACGAAACCCTAGCAGAAAGAGGAACACGAGAGAGAAAGAGGAATGAGGACAATGTGAGGAGAGAGAGAATGGAGTTGGACGCCATTGATGAGTGAGTTTGAAGGTGTGAGTACTGGGTTTGAGATGTTGAGTTTGTTGTAGGCAAGGAGAAGTGAACGCCGTTTGCGATTCCGTCAAGTTTAATGACAAAATACAAGTTTAGGGTTATCTGCGATAGGGGTGAAAATGTCGAGGTTATTTGGAAAAAAGGCCTATATGTCAGGGTCATATGAGATAATATTGACTAAGCCGTAGTTCGAATCTTACCAAGTGAAAGTCTTTGAACAACTAGATGTGGAGATTTTCTTACTTTCCTTCTTTACTCTCAACTTTTAGGTATTGCACTTTATAATATCTTGTTTGATTAACATAAGAATTTATGTGAAATAGATAATTGGAAATTTTGTCAAATAACAACTTATTTGTTACACTTTTTGTAAAAGAACACCTTCTACTATATTTTTTTTGGCGAGAAAACACCTTAATGAAACAACTTTGATTAAAATAATCACCTTATTATCATATTCCAGCAAAAAAGGTCAAAACTCTAATGATTGACTTGCCTTTTATTTCCTCACTCTCTCTCGCGTAGAATTCACGCACGATAAAATTTTACTTTTTTGCTCTTCTATTGATTTATGAGCTTGTTGTGTCCTCTCCTCACTCACTAGCCAGGCTCCTTATCTTGCATCTCTTGATGGAGGATTCGAAGTATACAACTATGGCAAACTATATGAAACGACTTCTATTTCCTAGTCATGAGAATATCCAACAAGCCTATACATGAAGTTGTTGGTTTTGATATTGATTTGACTCTTTGGGTTTCTACGGCAATTCGTTGCAGAAAATTTTTGGGTTTCAGTTAAGTAAAGGAAATTAAGAGAGGGGAAAAATAGAGAGTGCGAACAAGTTGAAATAAAGATAATTGGTGGTGAAGGCATTTTTACACAAGATTATATGTGATGATTCTATGATCTAAATTTTCAAAACAGTTGAGTCAAAATTTAATCTCGTTTTAAAGCACTTTCTAGTAATAGTTTACTAATTGCAAATCTATGGCCTCTGCTGCAACATAAATTGACATATTGAGAAAGATATGCTAGATTTAAGGAAATTCCTCAATTGGAGTGAATGCCATTGATCAAATATTTATAGTTACAAACTAATGATAGTCCTAATAGTATTAGGAAACCTATATAGAATAGGAATCTATATACAAAATATATCTACAGGTTATCCTTTTTTTTATCACACCCCCACAGTCAGAGCAGGATGGGGCGAACACTGAGACTAGACTAGAACTCCAAAAATAGCTGGCGCAGAAGACCTTTAGTGAATATGTCAACAAACTGATACCTCGTAGGAACATGCAAAACCCGTATATGACGTAACTCAACCTTTTCCCCTACAAAATGAATATCCATCTCAACATGTTTGGTGCATTGGTGTTGTACTGGGTTGCGAGATAAGTAAATAGCACGGTCATTAACACAATAAACAATAGTAGCCTGTCGGAGTGGACAATGTAACTCCAAAAGAAGATTACTTAACCAACAAGCTTCCGCGACAACATTCACAACACCACGATATTCTTCCTCAGCCACTGGACTAGAGAGTGTAGGCTGATGCTTAGACTGCCAGGAAATTAAGTTACCCCCAGAATACGACAATATCTGGAAGTCAAACGACGAGTGGTAGGACACCCTTCCCAATTAGTATTAGTATAAGTGATCAAGCGCAAATGAGTAGTAGGATATAAATATAACCCATGATCAATGGTTTCCTGAATATAACACATGATGCATTTTAATGCATTATAATGAGTCTCCCGGGGATCATGCATAAAAAGGCCAACTTGTTGTACAATTTAGACTAATAAAGATAGCAAGGTGGGATTTTGTTTATGGAAGTGCTTAAAAATCATTAGTGGAAACAAGTAGATGTAGGTGGCACAAGAAGACGAATTCAAGACCCACTGGTGGGGAATTTGCAAGCCAGATGCAAGAAAAGAAAATAGTGGCGGAAGCTGGGTGTTAGCACAAGTCCCAAGAGAAAAAAATAAAATTTTATGGAAGGTAATTGGAAAACCTAAAGCTCTGATACCATGCTTGATTTAGGGAAACTCCTCAATTGGAGTGAATGCCATTGATCAAATATTTATAGTTACAAACTAATGATAGTCCTAGTAGTATTAGGAAACCTAGCTAGATTATAAATCTATATACAAAATTCACATAATATCCTATTCTTCTATTAAGGTCCACTTTGTCATTCCAATTCAGCAAATCTGGGACAAAAGTTTTAGATTTCAGCTTTCAAATAATATCTTTTAGAACTCAAACTTAATTTTATTGTTTATTATGAATAAATATAGGAGGTTTAATATTTTTGTTGCATGAAACTTTGGAAACTTTTGTTTGTTATTGTGGTACTTTTGCCACGAAGGTTTGGAGAGTTTATGAGAATGGAAATAGAGGAGTTAGTAAACTTGAATTTGTTTGGTTTGGTGTGGAGATGGTAAACCAGAAGTGTGGCATTGTCGGATACGGAGGTATATGTTGTGTGTGTTGCGAGATGTGTATGTGTTGCAAGATGTGTGTGTGTGTGTGTGTGTGTGTGTGTGTGTGTGTGTGTGTGTGTGTGTGTGTTGTATCTTGCGATGAGATATGACTATCCATGGATCCAGAAGGCATTGAGAAACAACGAGACTTGAAGCTACAGTAGCCCACAGGCTAGGAACTCACACCCGTAGGGTATGGCGTGCTTAGCCAACAAAGTAGCTGCAAGCCCGCGGAATTGGGGCTGCGCCCGCGGGTTTTGCTGCCTAGGGTCTTTTTTCTTCTTTTGCTCAGTTTTCCTAGGTTTTATAGGATTATGTTTGTGCCCTATTATAAATATGTTTGAGGTCGTGTATTCATTGTGAGGCCATGATATATAAAGAGAGATTATTCTTAAATTTAGAGAGACTAAAGAACCCTAGAGAAAGGTTAGAGAGTCTAGAGAGATTAAGAATTCTCCTTGTATCATCATCTCAGATTCAAAGTCCTAGTATAGTGAACGTGGTTTTCTCCCTATTCAAGGGTTTCCACGTTAAATCTTCGTGTGTTCTTTATTGCTTTCATTTCTTTATTCCTTCGTATATTATAATTTAATTGTTTGATTTCTTAGCGCCTACAATACGTAATCCTAACAGAATCCACACGCTAAGATTATTTATATAGAAAATTTCACTAAGGATTATTAACATACTTTCACGAAGGTTATTGAATATACTCTATTTACAATGTTGTCCATGACAACGTTAACCAAATATTTGAAAAAGTTTGTAAACTATTTAGGACTTTTAATTATACATATTCTAATGAAATTTCGAGCGTTGGTAGCTATGTTGGCAGGGTATCAACACGTCAATAATTGCTACAAAAAATACATACACTAATATTTTTTTAAAGGAAAGAAAAACTAGGGAGGGTCCAACTTTTAAGCCACTCTAAAGCATCCTTGTGGATGATTAGTCAAACCAGTAGGTAAGATCTTGTTGTAGAGTGTCCTCGATGTGCCATTCTGTCCGCTGCACAATTTGCTTCCCGCATCACATGGTTGATCTGCACTTCCTCAAAAAACTGAATATCTTCATCTGCATCCAAAATAAGAGGGTTAATCGTCCAAGGAATTTTCCATAATCTTTTATGGAGTGATTAACAACCAAATTATCACCCTCAATAATGATTTTTTGAATTCCTAAAGAAATGGCTCCCTTAATACCTTCTCTAAGGCCCCTAGCCTCAGCAACTAAAATAGAAGAACTAGAACTGTAACACCCCGAAAATTCGCTCCTAATTTCTCAGCTTATTTTCCCTTTATTATTATGTTTCGTTAAAATTAGAGTATTTTACTTCTTAAAAGTATCATATTGTATATATATTTTCAACTTTATAAATAGGAAAAATTGACAGGAACAGTCCCAACTATGGGCGTTCCACCATTTTCAGTCCCAACTAAAGATTATTTCTGAGCGGTCCCAACTATGTATCATTTTTGTCAAATTTGGTCCCAGCAGGTTAATGACCTGTTACAACAGGTAAAATGAATTTTCTTTTATTTTTTTTGCCCAATTTTTTTTTGCTCACTCTCTCTCCTCCTCTCCTCTCCTCCGGTACTTTCTCTCTCCTCCATTTCATCTCTCAATTTGATTCTTCTACTGTAATTTCTTTTGATTGTTAATCTTCAACCTAGGTTTTTGTTTTCATGTATGATTGTTGTTTTGGTTTGAATTTGTTGTGTTGGTGTTTCATATCAAAGGAGCAATCACGAAGCTTTTACTCTACAACAATGGCGGCAAGTAGTGCTACTGTGCCAAGAATTGTTATTTATGTCACTGTTCATAACAAAGAAGCAGGTTTTCTTTTGTTGATCATCAATTCACAACCATCAAAATCAAAATTGAATCAAAACCAAAATCGAATCAAAGTACACTGATTTTTCTATTCAAAATTTTTTCAAACAATTTTTTTTATTTTCTTTATCAATTTTCCACCAAAACATCGTAACCTTCCATGCTCCTAATTTTTCTTTCAAAAAATTTCAACTTTCTGATCTTTAATTCCTCATTAATCCATATTCCATCCAATTTAATAATCTCTCTCCTTCTCCATTAATTTTGGAAGGAAATTTGTCTGTTGACTGAGCAACCCTCGCTGCGCACTACTGTTATCACTGTTGCCACAGGGATGCGCAACTGCTGGTGTACTGCTTGCTGCCAGGTGGTCTGATGGAGCTTTGTTGTGGTTGTTCATCACCCTTCTGGCTGCTAGCTATTAATCGTTGCTGCGATGTTGTTACTGTTGTGTCAAAGCCAATTCTCTAGCCTAATTTTGATTTCTTGGCAAGGATTTGGGTTTAAGTTCTTACTCTTTATTATTTGGAAAATGTTTTTATTTGGGTTTAATTGTCTGTACTTTAGTTGGGGGTTAGCTGGTAGGGGTGTTCAAAATATCCGATCCGGGCGATCCGATCCGATTTTTCGGATATCCGATTCGCTTTTTTAGTTTTCGGATATTTCGGATCGGATATCCGAAAATTTTCGGATCGGATACGGATCGTATTTTAAAAGTTTCGGATATCCGAAAATATCCGAAATATGGGAATTTTTCGGATCTTTTCGGATATCCGATCCGAAATATCCGTTTTCAAGACCGGATATCCGTAATATCCGATGATCCGATCCGATCCGAAACATATTTTAAGAACTTTTCCTTTGAAAATTTCAATTTTTTTAGTCTTCGGATATCCGATGATCCGATCCGAAATTTCGGATTTTCGATCCGATCCGAAATTTTCCGGATCGGATTCGGATCGCACTTTTCCCGATCCGAAATTTTCGGATATCCGAAATTTCGGATCGGATCGGATATCCGAAATGAACACCCCTATTAGCTGGGGAGGTGGGTGGGAAGGGGAGGGTTGGCGGGGGAGGGGATGGGATTTGGGGGTAGGGGAGGGGGGTGGGAGGGGCCGGGAGGGGGATGGGATTTCGAGGTAGGCTGGGGAGGGGTGGGAGGGGGGGGGGTGGCGGGGGAGGGGGAGGGGATTTCGGGGTAGCCGAGGAGGGGTGGCTGGGGGAGGGATGGCAGGGGAGGAAGGTAGGACTTAGGAGAGAGAAAAAGAAAGAATAAACTGACTTAAGAAATAAAAAAAAAAAATTTAACCTGTTAAACAGGTAATCAGTCACCTGGGACCAAATTTGGCAAAAATGATGTATAGTTGGGACCGCTCAGAAATAATCTTTAGTTGGGACTAAAAATGGTGGAACGCCCATAGTTGGGACTGTTCCTATCAATTTTTCCTTATAAATATTATATATAAATATATTTTAAAAATTATTTGACTAAATTTTAGATATATAATTTTTTATATTGTAGTTAAATTGTGCGTTTAAGCCACGTTTTATAATTTATCGACTTTGTAGCGCGTTTTAGACCGTTTGAAGCTCGAGCATTGTCCAAAATATTACATTATTTGCTGGCCGAAAACTCTTCAGCTAAATGGGAGATTTTTCTGATTTTTATTAAGCTTCATAACCACCCTTTTATTACCCCATTATTGATATAATTATAACCCATCAATTTAGCTTGTAACCCCTCTATTTGCATCTTATTTTTAGCCTTCTTTGGAGTGTTTGGAAAAACAAAACTACTGCATCTTGTCTTACTACTGCTGTGAGTTCAAGGGTGGAAGAAGGTGGGAAGTTCAACATTGTTTATCTCACAATACATCATCTCTTTTTGCCTTATTCTTTCACACTAAAACACCTACCTTTTCTACTATTTTTCTTGGGTTCTAAGTATATTTTGGATTGCTAGGAGAGGAGCTCTTGGAGGACACTACTACGGCGCGAGGAAAAGACGTCTAGACCGAATAGATACACTCCTATAGTTGGCCCAGGTAACTAATCGCGACCCTAGATCAATTAGTATATGAATTATATTAGTTTAAATAATTGGGTTATTTGGGTTTTAGTATCATGATAGGTTGGGTAAAATTAGTTTATCATGGTTAGGGTTAAGAATATATTTATGTTGTGGTATGTTATGCATATTTTGGTGATCTTAGTATTGTGTCTAATATTAGTAATCATGTTAGTATTGTTGTTATTGTCCTACTATCATGGCGTGAGTTTGTAACACATAAAGCCTTTTTTTCTTTCTTTTGTGGCTGTAATGGTTAGTTTCGGGTTGCGTCGTGTCTCACATTACATTGCTAGATGCATGTCTCTACTTACTGCCTTGTGGTGCTATTATCTACTGTTTTTCCTATTGTCGTGCTATAGTAGCTGCTTGTTTGATTTCATAAAGTTTCTTGTTGTGCATTGTTACATTACTGATCACATGATATATGGTTGTAGTGTTACTGCCATGTCTTTGATGGCTGGTGTGGTTCTGTTAATAGCAGATTAGTATGGTGGCTTGGTTGCTAACCTGAGAGTATTTGATGTTCATATGCAAAGTTATATAACGTTGTTGTGTCTTATATAAAGTTTATGGTCTTGTTTTAGTTTTTGTTTTATTCAATTTAGTTAGTATTTTCGTTTGGTTGTTTATATCTCATTATGTCAGACCTTGTCATTTAAGTTATGATTTACTTTTATCATTTGTTTAATTTATTTGTTTTAGCATGTTGGTGAGCTTTTGTTATGGGTATATCTTTATGAATATCTATAGTATGAGTGACTGTTTAGCATGTTCAGATTATTGGTATTCTTGGAGATAATGATACTACTTGTTATAATAATAATAATAATAATAATAATAATAATAATAATAATAATAATAATAATAATAATTATTATTATTATTATTATTATTATTATTATTATTATTATTATTATTATTATTATTATTATCATCATCATCATCATCATCATCATCATCATCATCATCATCATCATCATCATCATCATTATTATTATTATTATTATTATTATTTTTAAAAGAGAGTTTTGTAAATTGAAATTCTTGGGTTGCGATCCTAGATTTCTGCTAATTTGGTGTAAGGCCTTAAGGGCATCCATGTAATTTGATGATTGAGTATTATTTTATTATTACTATCTTGTTTGAGAGCAAGATATCCAGAGGGACGGAGACCCAAGGTGAAGAACATGCAAACCATAGGACGGAATCCTAGGTATACCTTGGTTTTGTTGTCGTTTGAGAGGTCGGTGAGGATGGAATTCTACACCGCATCGGGAGTATGACCATTCTTAGACACAAGCAGTAGGGAACGTAACCCATAGGCTGTCTGGAGGTTGCGATCTGACATTACCATAGGAAGTGGGTTGCGATCCACAAGCGTTCAGTTCTCTCTCAAACTAATTACATTATTTTATTAGTTTAAACTTCTATGGTTTATATTGTTGATACATGAGTTTATAGGTATATTTATTTATACATATGTTTATTATGTTACCTTTGCCCTATTTGTATTTACCATGTTGTATTATCTCTGTTTGAGTGTTATATTTGGTTATTTGAAGTTTACTTTTGAGATGTTTTTGTATAACTTGATTAATAAGGCTTTTATAAGTCTTATATGGATCCTAATTGGACTGGGAGAGCAGTTAGTTACTCCCCACTGATTGTGGATGTTTATTGATATGTTTTGCAGGTGTTTATGAGGCATGTTTGTTTCGTTTTATAGGCCATGATGGAGAGGTTATTTAGGAAATTGAGACATTTATTTTATTTTATATTATTAATGTTGAATACATTGGGTTTATGAGGTTGTTTAAACTCTTTATTGATATTTTGAGATAATTCATTTGGGTTTTATTTTCTTTAGTTTATATTTAACCCTTATTTAGAGTAACATTTCCGTCAGACGATATTTCCGCTATTGTCATGTCTTTAATAAAATGTTCAATTTTGTTTAAATTATGTTTATAAAAGGGCGGAGTGCTACAATTCATTTGTAACATCCGACCCATCCGAGGTCGAGTATATTGTCACCAATGCGCATCCAGAACCAACAACTATTCTCAAGAACCAACACAAGTTCTTCCGACGTATTTTGTCCTCTCATGCGCACCCTGAGAAACTTCCTAGGAGGTCACTCATCCCTAAAAGAAAGATGCATCTTGTTGGAATGAGTAGCCTGCTAAATCCCTTTAAAGGAATCATGATGGGTATTACATACACCCCCACTCGAGGACAACAAATTCTGAGGACTCCACGTATTCGGCATACGGCCTGTGGGTCGCCCCACCTGGAAACTAATCACATATACGACACGCAGCCGGTGATATAGCCCCATAATCCTCCCCCACTAGGCGATTAACCTTGGATTAATTATCCACACGATCAGCACGCGGTCGTAGGGTTACTCTAATACCATTTGTAACACCCGACCCATACGGGGTCGAGTATATTGTCACCAATGCCCATCCAGGACCAACAACTGTCCTCAAGACCCAACACAAGTTCTTCCACGCATTTTGTCCTCACTCATGCGCAGCCTGAGAAACTTCCCAGGAGGTCACCCATCCCTAGACTACTCCTAGCCAAGCACGCTTAACTGTGGAGTAACTAAGGACATCAGCTCCCTAAAAGAAAGATGCATCTTGTTGGAATGAGTAGCCTGCTAAATCCCTTTAAAGCAATCATGAGGGGTATTACATATAGATTACAACAAAATACTTCCCAAGGCTTTCTTCCTACCCAAGTAACTCTCACTAAGTACTTTTCTTGAAGCCTAAGATACTAATGCTCCTAGATACAACAACTACACACTTCTCATGAAATATGTAGCAACTCAATGAGAGTTTTTGAATCAGCTGCTCTGATACCAACTGTGACATTTCGTCCTTTTATAAACACAATATAGTGAAAATAGAACATTTTATTGAAGAAATGGCGACAGCGGAAATATCGCCTAATGGAAATGTCACTCTAATTAAAGGTTAAAATTAAACTAAATAAAAATAAAACTCAGTTAAAATAATCCAAAATATCCATAAAGAGGCAAAACAACCTCATAAACCCAATGTAGTAAATATAAATAAAATGTTTCAAAAATCCTAAATAGCATTTCTCTCAATGCCCATATCACGAAATAATCACCTGCAGAATATATCAACAAACATCCACAATCAGTGGGGAGTAACTAACAACTCTCTCAGCCCAATTAGGATCCATAAAAGAATTATAAAAGTCCTAGTAATCAAGTCACACAAAAACATCTCAATAGTAAACTTCAGATAATCAAATAAAACACTTAAACAAAGATAATATAACATACTTAACATAAATAGGGTAAAAATAACAGAATAAACAAAATGGATACATAACTATACATATGAACTCAAGTATCAACAACATAAACCGTCAAAATTTATATTAATGAAATAATATAATTAGTTTAAGAGAGAATCGAACGCTAGTGGATCGCAACCCACTTCCAAGGTAATGTCAGATCGCAACCTCCAGGACAGCCTATGGGTTACGTTCCCTACTGCCTGTGTCTAAGAATGGCCATACTCCCGATGCGGTGTAAGATTCCGTCATATGGTTTGCATGTTCTTCACCTTGGGATTTCGTCCATCCGGATATCATGCTCTCAAACAAAATAATAAAATAATACTCAATCATCAAATTATACGGATGCCCTTAAGGCCTACACCAAATCAGCATAAATCTAGGATCGCAATACAAGAATTTCAATTTAAAATAACATTCTTCTAATAATAATTGTTGTAGCCTAACATCTACTGCCCCCTTAATGACACATGGGCTCATCAGAACCGTACACGTGTCACCCTATTTAAAATAAAAAGAAGGCTTGATCTCTGGGCTATACTCTGTTGGGGTAAAAGGATTGAATTTCTGGCCCAATAGTCAGAATCCAGTACTACCAGGTGGCTGAAGGAGAATGGTTAATAGACTTTCACCAGTCCTGGTCTGCCACGTGTCATGATTTGATTCCCCAGCCAATCAGAAGCCACTATTCTAGGGCAGGTTTTAAGGATAGCTGTCAACTTGCTATCACTATAAATACCCCTGAAATCAGGAGAAACATTCATTCAATGCAAACAGTGCAAAGTTACTCTGATAAAATACTCTCTCACTTTCTCTCTCTATCTCTACTTTCTCTCACTACTCCTGATATCTGACTTAAGCTTCGGAGGGGGAACCACCACCCAAACCTCCAGGGTGGGTCCCTTTTGCCGGGTTCGGGAGCGAAGCCAAGGCTAAGGACTAAGCGGATTCAGACATCGTTGCACAAGTCTCCAGCTGAAGAACACTCAAGATACTAATTTACTTGCTCGACAAGGAAGCTAAGCCTACAGCTTACTTGTTGGACAAGTGGATAAAACATTTGGCGCCGTCTGTGGGGAGACGCAACGATGACTGATTGTCAATCATCCAACATTGCCAGGAATCGAAGCCTTCAAGTTAACGTCGAAGATACGATGGAGCATGAAAGACCACCTCGAGGAAGAGATAGACCTCCATCCATCGTCAATGTTCCTGGACCAAGCCAGCAACCGGTTATCCAGGTGAATCTAGATCGTCCAGTGACTGCCGCCTACCTGGAGAATGTCCTGAATGACTTTCAGACTAAGATGACAGCGGTCGTCCAGGAACAGATTAAAAGCAATATGCTGTTTTTTCATCATAATCCGGAGTCAGCCGCTAACAACCCACTTCCTCCTAGGGGACATTCAAAAGTAGATCGTCCAGGTCCTAGTCGACCTGTTCGTCAGGAACCCTCTAGGAGAACGACAAGAGGAAAGCAGCCGGGGGATGGCGATCAGCGAAGAAAGATGGACTGGAACCTGGTGGTGAGGACCCAGGACCATGTTCGTCCAAGCGGGCACCGAATGGAAACAGATGCCAGAGAATATCTAGAAGCAAAGAAAGCTGCTGCATTACAACGATCAGCTACCGGATCTACACCATACCTGAGAGACCCTCCTTTGAGGTTGTCATCCAGAGGGGAGGGACGAAGTTTAAGTCACTCTCTTGTTCATCCACGACAGGAGAAGACGGTGGCTCAGCCCATGGTCTATATGTAACACCCCGTAATTTTCACCCTTTATTTTTGGTGTTAGTTTATTTTAAAATGATATTCTTTTCGTAAAAAAAAAAAAAAATTAATTATTTTCTCTAGATCAATGATTTTTATTCTTTATAATTTGGGAGCCGAATTATTATTTTATTATATGGTGTGTTAATGTGTGCATTATATTTATATTTATAATATAATTTATTAGAATTATTTTCATTATTAAGTATTTTCAAAGTTTAGGCGCGATTTAAGAATTTATCGATTTATCGCGTAGCGGGCTTTTGAAGCATGGACCCTTGTTGTTTTGGGCAGAAATTTTTGTTGGTGTTGGGCTTGACAGCCGGCCAAGGAGATGGAGAAGGAGAGCTCCTCTTCTTTCTTTTCTTTTTATTTTCCTTGTGACTCTTTGTAGCTTTGTAACTCCTATAACCCCCTAATCATTCTTCTTCATTAAAACCCTTTATTTCAACCATTAAACATCCATAAAATTCTGATTTTTATTCAAAGAAGTTCAGCATCATTTGCATTAAACCCTCACCGTTTTTCACGAAAAGGAAGAGAGAAAAGGAAGAGGAAAAGAATAGAAAGGTTCAACCCGGTTTTTCCTGTCGCACCTTCACGAAAATAACCGTAGCCGGAGATCTAACCGTTGGATCGTCTTCAAATTTGGACACAACGTTTATAACGTCTTGTTCTACATTCTGACTGGAGCGATTTAGAATCTGAGCTTCTGATCATCGGGAATCATGGTCGTAACAGAGCAGTGCGAAACAAGAGTTTTCAACGTTCAAGAAGAAATGCCTAGTGACTTGTTGCTACAATTCTCGTTCGTTATGCCTTTGGGTTAGAAGAGGATTTGGATTGCAAGATTAATTCATGATTGTCTCTTTAGACTCAGCTCTCCTCCCGACGATCCAGGTAACTAGTTGTTATCTTAGAACCATAGTGATTAGGGTATTATTCGGTATTAGATTACTACGCTAGGAATTATTTAAAATACTTTTTGAATGAAATTTTTGACGAAATTTGACATGAATATACTTGATACATGCTATGTTAATACGGTGTAGAGAAAAATAATTTTCGCATGATTTTTAGTATTTATTTGATTTAATTGGTGTTTTGTGCGTTTTTGGCTAAATTGCATAATAATTATGGAACGACTGATAAAATTGATGAAATTATTTTTCTTAGATCATGTTACATGCGTAGTATGTAATCCATGCCTTAGTATTGTAATCCATGCATAGTATACTTGATACATGCTATGTTAATACATGCGTATCTGTTTCTGTAATTTTGGTTCTGTCAGTATATTAATCATGAAAATTATTTGTAGATGTAGAAAATTAATTTCTTTGAATATTATGTATTTCCGTGAGTTTTTACATGTTATGTAAATTTTTGGTAATTGTTGGTAATTTTTGGGCGTCTGTTTATATTTTTAATTATTATAATGGCTTATTTGAGGAATCTGTATATTAACTGTTAAAAATACTTTTGGAGTCCAAAAAATTATAAATAAAAATTGTACCATGTCAATAGAGCCATTAGGGTCGTATGATAATTTTTGTGTGATTTTACTGCTCGAACTTACTAGTTTAATAATTATTATGGTCTTTTTGTTGTGAAATTGAGGATACACTTTTAAATTATTTGAGGACATGTAAATCAGAAATAATTCATAATTAAATATATTCTGGGTTGCTGATTTTCAGTAGTATACAGTATGTATCATTGGGTAACCATATGTTTATGTTTAATTTATGAAAAGAAATGATTAATTGTTACTACTTTTTAATGAATATGATTTGGAGTTAGTTGGTGATGTAATTTTGATTGAATTGTGGTTGCTGTAAAAACCAGTATATTATCATTGATGATGTTTGGAGATGTTCAAGTGTTATTGTGAGAGTTATTTGTTGAAAATTTGTAAGTGATTTATTTTGAGGAATTATGAGGAACTGTTTTGATGAACTGTGGGTATAAGGCCGGGTGGCATCCCTTTTTGATGAATATTTTGATGAATGATATTTGGATTGTATGCATGATTGTATTTTGAGATAAGAATATCCGGTGGGATAGATGTAGTCCCCGGTGAAGAACATGCCAACCACCTGGTTTGCGAACTAGGGGTACACCTGGGTTAATTGTTGTCGTCCGAGAGTCAGGGAGTTCTGCGTGTTCTACCTTGCATCGGGAGTTTGGCCATTCTTAGACACAGGCAGTGGGGAACGTAAGCCCATAGACTGACCTGGAGATTGCGATTTGACAAACCTTAGGAAGTGATTTGCGAATCACTAGCGTTCGGTTTCTGACTCAAAAACTTGTTGAATTCTTGATTTATTATTATTTATATATATTAGAATTATGTCACTCACTCTATCATGTTTACTTATTGTTGATGATCACTTGTTTCATCTATGAGCTTTATGATTTTTATGTGCATGCTATTGATGTAATGATTGCATGTTATTCCTTTCTTAATAATCTTCTTCTGAATCGTGCTTTGATTGCTATTGTTCTGGGAGAACTGCTAGTTACTCCCCACTGATTGTGGATATTTATTGTATAATTTGCAGGTTTTGTTGATGGGGATTTTCTTTGATTTTGGGCTCGGGTTGAGATGCGAGAAATAATCTATTAGGGGTTTTAGTTCTAGATTTCCCTTTAGTTTGAGATAGGTTTCTCATTTCGATTTTAATCTAAGTAATTAATTTACTTATAGTATTTACTTATGATTGTTTTTATCACTTAGTTATTTAAACACTATTCTTGTAGTAGTGACATTCCCAGAAGACGATGTTTCCGCCATCGTCCTATTAAATATATTATTATTTCTTTCTTTTCCGCCTTTAAAATTCTGGGGTGTTACAGTTGGTATCAGAGCAAAACGCTCCTAAACTCTGAAAAAGTGTTGCTAATGATTCTTTAGAATTATTAGTTAGCCATAGGATATAAAATTTGTTTAGAATTAAGTTTAGTTGTTTCACTATAATGAGTGAGTGATGGGTAGAGTAAGTAAAGGGAAGCCTTATGGGAATGTGATGTGCTCTCATGCTTATGGAGCATATGTTATATGTATAGTTATTTGTATTATTGGTGGAATTAGTCTACCAAGTTTGCTAATCTTATTTGCAGGGCCTCTTACATGTAATTTATTTTCTCTTTTATCAGAGTGCGCAGCGAAAGCGAAGTAATTTATAGCCTTCTCGGTTTCGTTGTGTTTAATTTGTTTTGTGTTTTGCAATTTAGAAATAAGCTTTAATTTTATTTTAATATAGTCTTATGTGTTGCATTGCTTTTATTTTATTTGTTAGTTGCTTGATAATATATGTTATTATGTGAGACAGTATATATTTTCTGTTCTTTTTCAATTGAGTGTTGTTTTTATGTGAGTACTACGTATCTGTTTTATTATTTACAAAACTTTCTAGTTTGAATTTATATTCCAAATTATATTTTAGATCTTTGAACTTAATAAATTTCATACCTATATTAGAGTTATTTTATGACTTTTAAATTTTCCTATTGTTAATATTTTGTTATACTCTTTTGAAAAACTTTTGATTTCAATTGTCCTCAAATTTCTCTTACCGTCTTTGACCATCTATATTTATAAATATTTTCCTTTTAATATTTTTATTTTTCATGCTAATCCTTGTTTAGCTTTCAATTATGGTAATAAGTTTTGTAGTCTTTGAAAATAAAAGTACCCTAATGAGTTGTTTTGGTGTTAGTTTGAAAAGTAGATGTAAACTATTTTGTTTTAAAGGTTAGCATTCAACAACTTTTATTTTACTTACTAATTTACTTTTCTTATTAGCATTATTTTTCGAACTCAAATACGTGAAAGGATCTCGTTTACTATTTGTTGTTTCTTGTTTAAATATTTACTGCTTTCTCATTTCATAGACAAATTTTGGTTGTTTTCATTACTTCTTATTTAATTCTCTGATTTTGACTGATCTGTTTTATATTCTTTGAAAACGAAATTTATATACTCAGTCTAAATTTTAAACTTGTTTGAGTTGATATTGAGTCATAATGGGTGATTCCTTTGACTTGTATGTCAATTTGATAAGTTGACGCATTTTATCTGTTTTGATTTAATTTCCTTTTTGAGTTGACATTAAGTTTATATTGGGTGATTCCAGTAAACTCTAATGTTGATTTGATAAGTTGGCTTTCAAATATTGTTTTGTTGATACTAGATTGCAGTGGGTGGTTCCATGCATATTTGTGTCGACTTAGCAAATTTTATAATTGTTGTTAATAATTTATTACTTTATCGCCTATTTACTATTAGTGTTTCGTCGTTGTGAAATTTATTTTAAAGTTTTCAATTTCTTTTGCGAACTTTAATTTTCATATATATGTTTAGGAGGCGTACGCTCTTATAACATATGTCATGACTTGTGTTCGTAAGTGCTATTTTAATAAAGCAGCTAGCTACTCTTTATTAAAGTGTTCTTATCTCTTTAAGTGGAGTATAAGCTCGTGTGGTTACCTCTATTTAAATTTGTTTGACTATCTATTTACGAACTTTTTTTTTCTTCTTCGTTTCTTTTCTCAAAATATTTATGTATGATCGGATTTATTCTTTTATAATTTACGTAAATATTTATTCCTGCTTCTTTTGCAAAATTACCTATAGTATATTGTGCAAACGTTTTTACCTAAAACTTTCTACTTGTCTTTGATTCTTTCACATTGTATAAATGATGGTTGTTACCGTGCTTCTTTACTACAACTCTTTGGTCTTCCAAAATAAATTATATATTATTTGAGTTATCAAATTTTATACCTGCAAAGTTGTTTAGTTAACTAAAATCCATCGATTTCTGTTTTCTTAATGTTCATTATCTAGAGTATTTTCTTTTGTCTCTTGGTTGTTTTGAAGTTTCGAGGATGAAACTCTTTTAAGGGGGAGTGATTGTAACACCCCGTAATTTTCACCCTTTATTTTTGGTGTTAGTTTATTTTAAAATGATATTCTTTTCGTAAAAATAAATAAATAATTTATTATTTTCTCTAGATCAATGATTTTTATTCTTTATAATTTGGGAGCCGAATTATTATTTTATTATATAGTGTGTTAATGTGTGCATTATATTTATATTTATAATATAATTTATTAGAATTATTTTCATTATTAAGTATTTTCAAAGTTTAGGCGCGATTTAAGAATTTATCGATTTATCGCGTAGCGGGCTTTTGAAGCATGGACCCTTGTTGTTTTGGGCCGAAATTTTTATTGGTGTTGGGCTTGACAGCCGGCCAAGGAGATGGAGAAGGAGAGCTCCTCTTCTTTCTTTTCTTTTTATTTTCCTTGTGACTCTTTGTAGCTTTGTAACTCCTATAACCCCCTAATCATTCTCCTTCATTAAAACCCTTTATTTCAACCATTAAACATCCATAAAATTCTGATTTTTATTCAAAGAAGTTCAGCATCATTTGGATTAAACCCTCACCGTTTTTCAAGAAAAGGAAGAGAGAAAAGGAAGAGGAAAAGAATAGAAAGGTTCAACCCGGTTTTTCTTGTCGCACCTTCACGAAAATAACCTTAGACGGAGATCTAACCGTTGGATCGTCTTCAAATTTGGATACAACGTTTATAACGTCTTTTTCTACATTCTGACCAGAGCGATTTATAATCTGAGCTTTTGATCATCGGGAATCATGGTAGTAACAGAGCAGTGCGAAACAAGAGTTTTCAACGTTCAAGAAGAAATGCCTAGTGACTTGTTGCTGCAATTCTCGTTCGTTATGCCTTGGGGTTAGAAGAGGATTTGGATTGCAAGCTTAATTCGTGATTGTCTCTTTAGACTCAGCTCTCCTCCCGACGATCCAGGTAACTAGTTGTTATCTTAGAACCATAGTGATTAGGGTATTATTCGGTATTAGATTACTACGCTAGGGATTATTTAAAATACTTTTTGAATGAGATTTTTGACGAAATTTGACATGAATATACTTGATACATGTTATGTTAATACTGTGTAGAGAAAAATAATTTTCGCATGATTTTTAGTATTTATTTGATTTAATTGGTGTTTTGTGCGTTTTTGGCTAAATTGCATAATAATTATGGAACGACTGATAAAATTGATGAAATTATTTTTCCTAGATCATGTTACATGCGTAGTATGTAATCCATGCCTTAGAATAATTTTTGTCTACTGTTTACTATTTTATTTAATTGATATATCTGTTTCTGTAATTTCGATTATGTCAGTATATTATTTGTAGAGGTAGAAAAATTAATTTCTTTGAATATTATGTATTTCCGTGAGTTTTTACATGTTATGTAAATTTTTGGTAATTTTTGGTAATTTTTGGGCGTCTGTTTATATTTTTAATTATTATAATGGCTTATTTAAGGAATCTGTATATTAACTGTTAAAAATACTTTTTTAATCCGAAAAATTATAAATAAAAATTGTACCATGTCAGTAGAGCCATTAGGGTCGTATGATAATTTTTGTGTGATTTTACTGCTTGAACTTACTAGTTTAATAATTAATATGGTGTTTTTGTTGTGAAATTGAGGATACACTTTTAAATTATTTGAGGACATGTAAATCAGAAATAATTCATAATTTAATATATTATGGGTTGCTGATTTTCAGTAGTATACAATATGTATCATTGGGTAACCATATGTTTATGTTTGATTTATGAAAAGAAATGATTAATTGTTACTACTCTTTTAATGAATATGATTTAGAGTTAGTTGGTGATGTAATTTTGATTGAATTGTGGTTGCTGTAAAAACCAGTATATTATCATTGATGATGTTTGGAGATGTTCAAGTGTTATTGTGAGAGTTATTTGTTGAAAATTTGTAAGTGATTTATTTTGAGGAATTATGAGGAACTGTTTTGATGAACTGTGAGTATAAGGCCGGGTGGCATCCCTTTTTGATGAATATTTTGATGAATGATATTTGGATTGTATGCATGATTGTATTTTGAGATAAGAATATCCGGTGGGATAGATGTAGTCCCCGGTGAAGAACATGCCAACCACCTTGTTTGCGAACTAGGGGTACACCTGGGTTAATTGTTGTCGTCCGAGAGTCAGGGAGTTCTGCGTGTTCTACCTTGCATCAGGAGTTTGGCCATTCTTAGACATAGGCAGTGGGGAACGTAAGCCCATAGACTGACCTGGAGATTGCGATCTGACAAACCTTAGGAAGTGATTTGCGAATCACTAGCGTTCGGTTTCTGACTCAAAAACTTGTTGAATTCTTGATTTATTATTATTTATATATATTAGAATTATGTCACTCACTCTATAATGTTTACTTATTGTTGATGATCAGTTGTTTCATCTATGAGCTTTATGATTTCTATGTGCATGCTATTGATGTAATGATTGCATGTTATTCCTTTCTTAATAATCTTCTTCTGAATCGTGCTTTGATTGCTATTGTTCTGGGAGAACTGCTAGTTACTCCCCACTGATTGTGGATATTTGTTGTATATTTTGCAGGTTTTGTTGATGGGGATTTTCTTTGATTTTGGGCTCGGGTTGAGATGCGAGAAATAATCTATTAGGGGTTTTAGTTCTAGATTTCTCTTTAGTTTGAGATAGTTTTCTCATTTCGATTTATTTTAATTAATTAATTTACTTATAGTATTTACTTATGTTTGTTTTTATCACTTAGTTATTTAAACACTATTCTTGTAGTAGTGACATTCCCAGAAGACGATGTTTCCGCCATCGTCCTATTAAATATATTATTATTTCTTTCTTTTCCGCCTTTGAAATTCTGGGGTGTTACACTATAGGCGTCCAGCGCTTGTAAACACGTCATCTGATCCGGTGTTAAGGGAATATCGTAAGGAGTACATACCCATTGAGGGACAGATGGGAGCCCTCCGGATTAATTGGCCTACCCCATTCTCGGTCAGGATCATGGAGGCGCCCCCCTTCCCAAAGGTAAAACTCCCAACCATTGAGCCTTTTGATGGAACAACTGATCCTGATTATCATCTGTCTGCGTACAAGCATCAGATGTACGTCCAAGGGGTGGACGACGCTACTTGGTGTAAGAATTTCCCGGCTACCTTGAAGGGAGTAGCTCAGAAGTGGTTCAATAATCTCCCCCCCAATTCAGTCAACAATTTTACCGAACTCAGTTTCTTATTTACTAGTCACTTTGTTGCCAACAAGCAAGAACAAAAGACAAGCAAGCATTTAGGCAAGGTCATCCAAGGACCTAAAGAGGCCCTTAGAAGCTTCGTTTAGAGATTTAACCTAGAAGCCCTTCAGATCCAAGATCTCAATGCCGGGGTGGCCTTTGATGCCTTCATCAGGGGTCTAAGGCAGGAAGTTTTAAGTTTGATCTGGTTAAAAAGAAAATCACCACTCTTGCCGAGGCGTTAAGGGAAGCTGAAGCGTTTATTCACGCTACCGAAGTGTGTGCAGAGGCAAAGCATCCCAAGTCAAAGAAGCCTGATGAGGTTGCTCAGCCAAAGAAATGCAACCCCAAGAAGGCCGAGACTTGGGCTATAACCTCCACCACCACTTCGACCAGAAAGAGCAAGAGAAAAGAAACTGAGCCTTCTTCATCCAATCCTATCGAATTCAGCAAGGACCAATACTCCGTCCTCATGGAGATAAAGGATCAATATGAGTTGAAGGCCCCGGCTGAAATGAAGACTCCTTACAGAAACAGGGATAAGAGCAAGTATTGCCACTTTCACAAGGACTGTGGTCATGAAACTAATGAATGTAAGCACCTTAAGAGAGCTTTGGAGGATTTAGCTCGAAAAGGAAAGATGAATTCCTATTTGTCCCAAGGGGAAAGAAAGTTTCAGAGGAAAGATGATAGGCATATTAAGAAGAAGGAGAGTGCCAGCACAGACGAAGATATTGTTCTTGTAATCTCAGGAGGGTTTGCTGCCGGAGGACCAACCAATAGAGGACACAAAAACTACCTTAGGGAGCTTGGCCAAGTTTTGTTAGCTGATCAGACAAAGGTTGAGCCCTTCCCAAGGGTGGTAGTTAGGGAGCAAGATCGGGGCAGGTTGAGGACTCCCCATGATGATCCTTTGGTTGTAGAAATGAAAATAGCAAACTTAAGAGTAAGAAGGATTCTGATCGACACCGGAAGCTCGACGGATATCATTAGTGCTGATTGCTTGTCCAGACTAAAGTTTGATGAGAAGAGCTTAGTTCCCGTTCACCATCCCATCATAGGGTTTGGGGGAGGAGTCATCCATCCAATGGGAACTATTACTTTGCCCGTTCGAGTGGGAGAAAAGGATGCAGCTAGAACTTTGTTTATCAAGTTCTTGGTGGTCCGAGATTTAACAGCCTACAATGTCATTCTTGGACGACCAACTCTGAATCATGTCAAAGCAGTAATAGTAACTCACCTGATGTTGATGAAGTATGAGTGTGATGATGGCCAGATTGGCTCATTATATGGAGACCAGCAGGTGGCTAGGGAAGATAGGCAATGAAGATCAGACGAAGGTTGCTGGCGAAAGGAAAACGTATGAAATAGAGAAAGATCAGACGAAGGTGGCTAGCGAGAGGAAAACGTCTCGAATTGTCAAGGACCAAGTCGCCTCGTTAAAGATGGCTATTGAGAGCCCTCAGACGCCTCTCGCTCCCTCAAGGAAGGCGTCTGAGCATCTCCCCAGCAAGAAGAGAAAATATGAAATCATCAAGGAAGAACCTCCCTCGTCTGAAGAAGTCATGGCCATCATGGGACTGGCAGTAGAACGTCCAGAGCCGGTGGAAGCCCCTGAAGAGGTACGTCTGGATGAAGCTCGTCCAGAAAGGACCCTCAAAATTAGATCTTCCCTCAGTCCTGATTTGAAGGGTCATCTAATCCACTTACTGAAAGAATTTCAAGATGTGTTTGCCTATTGCGTTGAAGAGATGCCTGGAATTGATCCGGAGGTAGCCGTCCATCGGTTGAATGTTGATCCCAATTTGAAACTTGTTCGTTAGAAGAAAAGGCACTTAGGACCGGCCAGAAACCAGGCGGTCGACCAAGAAGTTCAGAAGTTGTTGGAATCCAAATTCATCAAAGAAACCTATTATCCAGACTGGATAGCAAATGTGGTCATGGTGCCAAAGCCCAATGGCACCTGGAGGATGTGTGTGGACTACACTGACCTCAACAAGGCTTGTCCTAAGGACAGTTTCCCTTTGCCTAAGTTGGATCGTCTGGTAGACTCCACAGCTGGCCATGCTTTGCTGAGCTTCATGGACGCCTATTCAGGTTTTCATTAAATCCCGATGTGGCTAGAGGATCAGGACAAAACATCCTTCATTACTGAGAAAGGACTATATGGGTGGTTGAGGATGCCATTCGGCCTATGCAATGCCCCGACCACTTTTCAAAGATTGATCAATACCGTTTTTCAGCCACTGTTGGGAAGAAACATGGAGGCATATATTGACGATATGATAGTCAAGAGCCGTCAAGAAGAAAGTCATGTTGGTGATTTGAGAGAAACTTTTGAAACTCTCAGGAAATACAAGTTAAAGCTGAACCCCATCAATGTGTCTTTGGGGTCTTGTCAGGGAAGTTCTTAGGTTTCTTGGTGGACCAGAGGGGAATAGAAGCAAACCCTGAAAAGATTCAAGCTATTTTAGACATGAAGTCTCCTTCGAAGGTAAAAGAAGTACAGAGACTGACGGGTTGCTTGGCTGCCCTTTGACGTTTCTTGTCTAAGTCAGGCGACAAGTGCCATCACTTCTTTGCCACGATCAAGAAAAAGGCCAAGTTCGAATGGACAACAGAGGCAGAGCAAGCGCTTCAGCACGTCAAAGATCACCTTCAGCAGCTGCCTAGGTTGGTCAGTCCAGCCGAGGGGGAAAAACTGTTTGTATACTTGGTTGTGTCCGCTCAAGCTGTGAGTGCCGTCCTGCTGGCTGAAAGAGAGTCCGTCCAAGTTCCCATATACTTTGTGAGTCATGTGCTCAAAGATGCGGAAAATAGGAATACACCAGTTGAGAAGTTTGTATTGGCCCTAGTCATGGCCAGCAGAAAGTTAAGGCCTTATTTCTTGGCGCACAGTATAATCGTCTACACTGATCACCTTTGAAGCAAGTTCTACAGAAGATGGAAGCTGCTGGGCGGATGCTAAAATGGGCGGTTGAGCTTAACATGTTTGATATATCTTTTGAACCAAGGAAAGCCATTAAGGGTCAAGCCTTGGAAGATTTTATAGTTGAGCTTACTCGGCCAACCATAGAGCCAATATCTGATCCAGCTAGAGGAAGGAAGCATTGGACGCTCATGGTTGATGGATCGTCCACAGTCAATGGATGTGGGGCAGGAATCATTTGTCAATCTCCCGAAGGGGACAAGTTTGAATATGCATTAAGATTCCAATTCAAAGCGTCCAATAACGAAGCTGAATATGAAGCATTCTTAGCTGGAATCAAAATGTGCAACGCGGCTGGAGCTGTTGAGATTGAGGCCAAATCGGACTTCCTCTTAGTCGTCAGTCAGGTCAATGGAGATTTTGAATGCAAAGAAGCGTCGATGAGCAAATACATGCGACTGATCAAGGATGAGATAGAGACATTAAAACGTTTTGTTCTCGACCAAGTACCAAGGTCGGAAAATCATCAAGCAGATGCTCTCTCAAAATTGGCCAGCTCGGCTGAAGGTGATGTGCCAAGAACAGTTTTTTGGGAAGTCAAACCCAAAAAGAGCATTGACCAAGAGCAGATTATGTTTCTTAGCCGAGGAGCAGTCTGGATGGAGCCTATCATAGAATACAAGAAGACGGGACGATTGCCTTCTGACCCTGTAGAGGCTAAGTATGTGAAGGCTAGAGACAAGTGGTTTGAACTATGGGACGAGACACTTTACAAGAAGTCATTCAACCGCCCTCTCCTCAAGTGCATCACCAGAGAAGATGGTCTAGAGGTTCTGAAAGAACTCCATGAGGGAGCTTGTGCTTCTCACATTGGGGGAAGAGCTTTAGGAGAGAAGGCTTTAAGGACGGGGTACTACTGGCCTACCTTAAAGGAGGATGCCCTAGTCTATGCAAAGAAGTGCGACAGTTGTCAGAAGCATGGAAATGTGCATCAGAAACCGTCCAACTACTTAACTCCCATCTTGTTCCCTCTGCCTTTTACCAAATGGGGCATGGATATCCTAGGACCTTTCCCTGTGGCCGCTGGGCAAAAGAAGTTTGTGATAGTGGCAGTTGACTACTTCACTAAATGGATAGAGGCAGAAGCCATGCGAGGAATAACAACAAACGATGTCAAGGGCTTCATTTGGAAAAGCACTATAACTCGTTTTGGCATGCCACAGTCCATCGTCTTTGATAATGGGCCACAGTTTGAAACGCCTAAACTGAAGGAATGGTTGGCGGAAAGAGAAATAAAAGCTCACTTCGCTGCAGTCGCTCACCCACAAGCCAATGGGCAAGTAGAGTCCTTCAACAAGATTCTATCAAATGGAATCAAAAGGAAGCTGGAGAACGCCAAGGGGCAATGGGTTGAAGAGCTGCAGTTGGTGTTATGGTCCATCAGAACAACCGCCAAAAACTCTACAGGGGAGACACCCTTCATGTTAGTATACGACACTGAAGCTGTCTTGCCCATTGAGATTGAAGAACCCACCCTGCGAGTCATGTTGTACACAGAAGATGCCAACTGGGCTGCATTACGCACGGCTTTGGACCAAGTGCCAGAAGTCAGGGCAATGCCTTGCTAAGAATGCAATTGTACAAACTGCGAATGGCTCGGGAGTTTAACAAAAGAGTTGTTAGACGACCGCTCAAGATGGGGATCTTGTTCTAAGAAAGATGGAAGCGGTTGGACGAGCTAAAGAGTTAGGGAAGCTAACACCTAATTGGGAAGGACCTTATCTGATTATCCAAGAGCTACGCAGTGGGACTTTTCGTCTCCAAGATCTAGATGGACGACCTATACAGCGTACTTGGAATTCAGATAATTTGAAGAAGTACCACGTCTAGCTCAGTTCACTGTCAGATACCTATAAGGTAGTTTGTAGTTACTCCAAAGTGCCACGGCACGTGTTAGGAAGAAGAATTGTATACATGCATCTTGGCATTTAGTCAAGCAAAATCCATATAATACAATTCCTACTTTCTTATTTCTTTGTTTATTTTCACCAAGTTAATTCACTTTGGGGCATTAAATCAGTTACTCGTCTAAAAGTGACAATAACTTGGACAAAAATACAAACAATAATAGAACGTCAAAATTGCTCACTTCTATGCTGAACATCACTCCCTCGAAGAGACCGGCCAAAAATATAACACATACATGGCCGTCAAACTGACAAAACCTCTAGTAAGAGTAACGTCAAAGTCTCTGAGAGAAAGCTGGCCTGAAATAAGACCTTAGTAAAGGATACTTACTTTCAAAAGCACGGACAGCTAAGTAGTCCAGACCCTAGTAAGGGATCACTACTTAATGACGAGTGTTGCTCCCTCAAGGAAGCCGGCTAAAACATGCTTTGAACATGTATCTCAAGCTCGTCCATCAGCTTCAGCAGGCTCGGCCAAGGATGGCCGCTCTCCTTCTTGGACTTTTGCTCGCCCACCATGTACGGTTGAGCTAAGCCCAAGAAAGGGGGGATGATAGAAGCCTATAGGACGAGCTAAAGAGAAAAGGTCGTCCAAAAACCAGGACCTAGCCAATACATGCATTTGTGATGGTTTGATAGTGCAGGACGAATGTTGGTAGCTCGAGGAAAACGGCTTGAATGTGGTTCGTCCACAAATCATACGGGCATTGGTCGTCTCCCCTCCTTGGGCAAGACTCGTCTAATTAAGCAGATTGTCGAAAAATCCCGGACGAATATCAACAAATACTTAGATATTTCATGAAATAACTGGTAATCGTCCAAGGGCAAGGATGGCAATCTTCTCGTATGTGCATTTTGCAAACCGTCACAGACGAGTCCCTTTTGGTACTTGGCAGCATTTTGCGCAGATTCTCGATCGTCCAAGGGCAAGGAACAGGTTTTACAAGATTGTATTATTCAGATAAGGCAGATCGTCCAATAGTTCAGGACGAGTCTATTCTGGTAATTGGAGACAATTTTTAAAGATTAAAAATCTGAGCTGGACGTCCAACGATCATGACGAAGTTAATGTTATACTTGGTCAAATTGGAATTTACGAAAATAAGAGAAGCAATTGGCAAAAAGTTCTTCATATATATATCAATAGCAAAGATTTACAATTCAAGACATACTGAAGGGCTAAGACTACAACGGCAGACAAGCCAAGAAACTTAGAAAAATAAACCTAAAACTAGGCTTCATCTTCAGCGCGAGTTTCTTGGTCGTCCTCAGGCTTCTCCTCCTCGGCTATGTCCTCAGGCTTCTCATCCTCGGCTGCAGCCTCGTCGTCGGACTCTAAAAACTCCGGAGGTTCCTCGGCACACACCATAGCCCGATGAACACTCTGTTGATATTCCAGACGACGGACAAAGCTAGGGACCTCATCAGCCTAAGCCAGCATCTCGAAGGCCTTGACGGCCCAGCCTTTAGACGTTTCGATGACTTGCTCCAACACCTTCCTTGGCATCATCGAAGGCCTTGGCCGCCTGACTCTCTAGACGGGCAGTTCTCTCCCTCAGAAGAATATTCTCCCTCCTTAGCTGCGGAGCGGCGAGAAGGGCGGCATTTCTTTCATCCCTTAGATCAGTGGAGACAGCATCAATCACCATCTTCAGACGGTCCTGTTTCTTGAACATGTCATTAATGGTAACAAGATAATTCTTGTTTTCTGACTCCAGAAGAGCTGATCTTTCCTCTAAAGCCTCCAGTGATTGACGATGGAGTGTATTAGTCATCTCAATGTCATGGATGGCCTTGTCGCCTGCCGTTGTCGCCATATGGACGAGCTGCTTATTCTCTTTTCTTAGCTCCCTCGCCCATTCTTCAGTTAGCATGCTGCGAGCAAAAAGCTGGAGCAATGAAAATAAAACAAGTCATTAGACGATTTACAAAAAAGGAATTGCATCAAGTATAAAAACAAAGGCGGCAGTAAGCCATACCTCAGCAGCAAGTTGAGACATGTAGCCCACATGCTCGGCCGATGCTCCCCTTAGTCCTTTAATGTAGGATTCAGGGTAACACTTGAAGAGCTCCTGCTTAAGCCGCTCTTTTTCCAGCCTTGACATTTTGGCGAAGGCAGGAGATCCGAATCAATGGTGGGAGGAGTTGGGGGTATAGCAGGGCCTTTGCCCTTATCTGAAAGAGGGGGAGAGTCAGTTATCTTGATAGGAAAGACGATGTCTTATCTATTGGACGGACTCATGGACCGTCCACCGACCCGCATCGTCCTAACTATATTCGGGTAATACGACTCACCAGACGAGAGTGATGCCGTCCTAATAGCTAGCGGCATCTGAGGCACCAGCTTAGCCACCGAGCCGCTGAAGCCCGGGTAGTTCTCAGCCGCCGTTCCCTGTTCTGAAACAACCAAAGCCAATGCTGACTCTGGCCTGACTTCTGCCAAGTCAGAAGGCAAAGCGTCCAACTGACCAGCAGGATCAGCAATCGTTTCCCCCTCGGCAGGGGCAGCAGCCGAAAGCTCCCTTTTCAGGGCCTTGTCTTTTGGTGGTGGTATGCTTTTCTCCCCACCTCCACCAGCAGAAGTCGTCTTCTCTGGCCTCTTTCTTGTGAAGCCCTTAGGCTTTTTCGCGGGAGGCTACTCCGCTGTAGGCCTCTTTTTGGACGAGGACGACTTCCTAGGTGGAAGTTTGTTTGTAGGAGCATTTTTCTGCAAAAAATGAACAAGTTATCAAATTGGTCATCCAAGGGACAAAAGTTATAATTCCTATTACAAGACTGCAGACGAAAATCACCCGAAGAAGGAAGGCGTCTTAAAATGAACACCTACTCTCCTAAAGGAACCTCGTCTGAACAAATTTCTGAATACAGACGAAAATAATACAAAGAAGGAGGCCGTCCAAATGGAAGACGGACTAAAATTCAGACGAAAATGCCCCAAAGAAGGTGGCCGTCCAAGCATGGACGTTTTCCTTCTTCAGGGTGACCTCGTCCAAAAATATATATATATATATATATAATAAAGTCTTGGACGAGTTCCAAAGGTACTCATCCAAAGATATCCAAATCACAGACGAGGGTAGCCCGAAGAAGGTAGCCGTCCAAGCATGGACGTTTTCCTTCTTCATGCTAACCTCGTCCAAGAAAAGAAAAAATAAAGTCTTGGACGAGTTCCAAAGGTACTCGTCCAAAGATATCCAAATCACAGACGAGGGTGGCTCGAAGAAGGTAGCCGTCCAAGCATGGACATTTTCCTTCTTCGTGCTAACCTCGTCCAAGAAAAAAAAAAGAAAGGGGATTTATAAACCCTCAGACGAGTATGGCCCCAAGAAGGTGGCCTGCTTGGACGTTCTCCTTCTTTGGGTGATTCTCGTCCAAAAATCGGGTGCCAATTCCAGACGAGCCACAATGATACTCGTCCAAAAAAAAAAAATTTATTATTGTGTTACCAGTGTTTCAGCCCTTTTCTCGGCGCTGCTCTTTGCATACACCTTCCATAGATTGTCTGTAAATTTGGACATGCTGATTTCCCCCGTCCAAGATGCCTTGAGACGTTGTCTGGCCGAGTCTGCAAAAGAAAGACAAAAATGGGTTTGTCAAATGAATTATGGACGAAGAGTTTTACTTGGAGGATTTTAAATATATACCTTTATCACCGGCCAACCGCAAGCCGGCGGCGACCAAGAAGTCGTCTTGGTAAAACATTTCTTTAAAGGGTATCCAGTTAGATGGCCCCTTAAAAGATCGTTGGCCGGGCCTGGAGTACTCCTTTGTTCTGAAGTATTCCACCACTTCTTCGTCGAAATTATCCTCCAGGTCCAGCCAGGACTGCTTCCGTCCCGTATTCGTGACGGGCCGATTGTAGAATCTATAGCCCTCAGTGGCAGAATCATTGGCCGCCTTTAAAAATATGAAATCGGCTTTCCAGTCATGCATCTTCGAAGGCTTCCCCCAAGCCGTCAGGAAGCCAGGACGGTTGCAGATGCTGAGCCATGCCCCGTCCACGGCCCCAGGTACCTTGGCCGCATAATGGATGTGGGTAAAGGCCTGAAGGGAAAGGGCTAGGCCGCGTAGCTCACATACGGCAATGAACGTCAAGACGTTGTGCCAAGCGTTTGGAGCCAGCTAATTATGACTGATGTGGTAGTACTGCAACACTTGTTCTATGAATTCATGGAGAGGAAACCTCAATCCCGCATCTAAGGCCAGTTTATAGACGGCGAAATGGTTCCTGGGAGCGCTCAGGATCGTCCCTTCTTTATTTGGAATGACAAAGGAGAAGCCCGGCATAGGCATATAAGACAATAAATAGTTAGGGTCTGGGCCGATTTTCTCTAACCATTTTCGGTTGACCAAAATGAAGCCGGGGTCAGAGAGGGGACCTAGACGCCTCCTAATTTCCGACGAGGTAGTCGAAGCCTCGTCTGACTCTTCGGCATTATCAGACTCACTGACGTTATTACCTTCGCCGGTCTCCGCCATATCGATGTCTCTGCTAGAAGTACTGGCTTCAGGGTTTATTTCGGAGTCTTCTACATTATAGTTAGAAGGAGGCCCGCCCAAAGGCTGAGCACTTTGGACCTCTCTTGCCACCTCGGGCACCCGTCCAGTAGATTCCTCCATATCTGAGCTACTTGACGGGATTATTGCTTTTCGTCTTAGACGGGCCGTTTGTTTGACGCGCGTCAGATTACCCTGCACAGGTAAAGACTAGGTCGTCTGACTTTCTCGGCTAAAACCATGAAAAAATATATACTCGGCCAGAAGAGGCCCAACTCTAGAATGTACCGAAGAAGAAGTATCGGTTCTAGGGTCAAGGCAAGCTCTTGGTCGGCTAGGATTATTTGATGAAGAAGATTCCATTTTATTGATTTTCTAAGAAAAAATAAAGAAAAAAGAAGAATGAAAAGAACGAAGAAACGATACCTGCTAAGAACGTCTGGGCGATTCGGTGAAGAATGCTGAGGCTGGACGAACACTCACTCTCTCTAGAAAAGTTTGCAGAGCTCCTCTCTCTAGAGAATTTCTCTCAAGGTGTGAAATAATTAAATGTCCTCACACCAAGAGTATTTATAGGGGGGGTAAAAAACTTGTGGAGCCGGTCAGAAATGACCGAAGAAAAGAAGGTAACGGTCGGTTATGACCGGTAAAATCCTGGAAAAGGCGCGTCATTTCCTTCATTTTCAATACACTACTTTCTGTAAAACGGGCCCTAACCGTCAGACAGGCCAACAAAAAGCTACTTTGGGTAAAAGGGCATTAACCGTCAGATGGGCCAACAGTAAAAACCCTTTTAGGGGCAAATGTTGTAGCCTAACATCTACGGCTCCCTTAATGACACATGGGCTCATCAGAACCGTACATGTGTCACCCTATTTAAAATTAAAAGAAGGCTTGATCTCTGGGAAATACTCTGTTGGGGTAAAAGGATTGAATTTCTGGCCCAATAGTCAGAATCCAGTACTACCAGGTGGCTGAAGGAGAATGGTTAATAGACTTTCACCAGTCCTGGTCTGCCACGTGTCATGATCTGATTCCCCAGCCAATCAGAAGCCACTATTCTAGGGCAGGTTTTAAGGATAGCTGTCAACTTGCTATCATTATAAATACCCCTGAAATCAGGAGAAACATTCATTCAATGCAAACAGTGCAAAGTTACTCTGATAAAATACTCTCTCGCTTTCTCTCTCTATCTCTACTTTTTCTCACTACTCCTGATATCTGACTTAAGCTTCGGAGGGGGAACCACCACCCAAACCTCCAGGGTGGGTCCCTTTTTGCAGGTTCGGGAGCGAAGCCAAGGCTAAGGACTAAGCGGATTCAGACATCGTTGCACAAGTCTCCAGCTGAAGAACACTCAAGATACTAATTTACTTGCTCGACAAGGAAGCTAAGCCTACAGCTTACTTGTTGGACAAGTGGATAAAACAACAACAACAACAATAATAATAATAATAATAATAATAATAATAATAATAATAATAATAATAATAATAATAATAATAACAACTAAAAAATATAATTTTAACTCATCATAAAAATAAAACAACAAGGTATCAACTACTCAGAATAACATTAACATACAATGCCACAAACAAACCAAATTATCCAAAAATAAATAATTAAATAAACTAAGTACAAACTATAACAAATCCTAACAAGCTGCAGTAGCATGTATAATTCATAAGACAGATAAGTCATGGAACTTTTACAAACAATTAGTTGATAACTCATGAAACTATTTATAACTTAATTAGAAATGTAAAGCACATAACAAAATGAAGAGGAAACCACACCATGCTCAACACGCAAGAAACGAAATGGTAGAAACAATGGAGTCAACATCAGGGAGCAAAATGAAGAGGAAACAACAGCCTAGCAGGAAGCCACACTAACGATATCACACCCAACAGCAACAAAACAATATCAACCTACTGTTCTGCCAGCCATCCACGAGCAACAACAACAATACTCCCTAAACCAGGTTTAAGCCATACACATCCATACTTCACCCATACTTCATCACCACACTTTAAATTCAGAGATTTCATACCAAAACGTATAATAGCTAATATTACAAAGATAACAATATTAACTCAACTAATCATGAACGTAACTCAAACAAGAACATGGGGACTATAAATAAAACAACCTTGTTCAATCAACCCAACCTAACTATTAAAACGAACATAATCACTATATGAATTCTAATCGATCTAGTGTCGCCGTTAGTTACCTGGGCCAACTGGGGGTGTGAAGCCAAGTGCCAACCAACTACCGTTCTTTCTCTTGTGCAGGGATGTGCTCCGAATGTTCGCCTCCTAGCAACCCAAACCCGTACTTAGCAACTTAGGGTTAACAATGGAGAAGGATATACATTTTAGTGCAAGAATGAAGGGTTTTGTGTGAAGAACAAGGACTAGTTTCTCTCTTCTTTTTTTCCTTCAATGGACGGTTGAAATGCTAAGTATGTAGACAATAATTTTTTTTTTTGATTAGAATTAGCTCTAAAGGTGTAAAGGTGGGTTACAAAGGAGTAAAGAGGAAGGGTGTCAAGTCTATCGTCACCAATGTGCATCCAAGGCTAACAACGGTCCTCAATAACCAACACAAGTTCTTCCGGCACATTTGTCCTCACTCATACGCAGCCTGAGAAGCTTCCCAAGAGGTCACCCATCCCTGGATTACTCTCAGCCAAGCACGCTTAACTGTGGAGTAACTAAGGGATTAAGCTTACTAAAAGAAACATGCATCTTGTTGGAATGAGTAGCCTGCTAAATCCCTTTAAAGCAATCATGAGGTGTATTACATATACACACCCACTTGAGAACAACAACGCCCTCGTTGCGCCTGAGGACTCCACTTATTCGGCATACGGCCTGTGGGTCGCCCCATCCTGTAAATTAATCACATATTCGACACGCAGTCGGTGATATAGCCCTATAATCCTCCCCTGCTAGGCAACTAACCTTGGATTAATTATCCACACGATTAGCACGAGGTCGTAGAGTTGCTCTGACCATTTGTAACACCCGACCCATCCGGGGTCGATTATATTGTCACCAATGTGTATCCAGGGGCAACAACTGTCCTCAATGACCAACACAAGCTCTTCCGGTGCATTTTGTCCTCACTCATGCGCACCCCGAGAAACTTCCATGGAGGTCACCCATCCTTGGACTACTCCCAGCCAAGTACGCTTAACTATGGAGTAACTAAGGAAATGAGCTCCCTAAAAGAAAGATGCATCTTGTTGGAATGAGTAGCCTGCTAACTCCCTTTAAAGCAATCATTAGGGGTATTACAAGAACTAATATAATTTACCCCACACAATTTAATCTCCCATCCCGAATAACAAACCAAAAAGATGTTGAACCATCCTGTAATTTAGAACCATCAAAATTAAGTTTAAAACAATTATTAGGAGGAGGACTCCAAACAACATTCTTACTAATTTTCATTTTTTCCATTTTAGAGGTACTAATACCATCAGTTTTTAAGTTTAGAAAATTCCCATCTAAAAATGAATTATCAACAAAGTTACTAACCATAAATCCCAACTTAGTAGGAGAGAACGATTCTTGACGAAAAGTGATACTATTACGAGCATACCATTAACCACCAAGTGATAGAGATTTTGTTAATTTATTCAAAAGAGTTGACATCCTTCAGTTGACCTAAATACAGAATAAACGAATCCCTTTCTTTCACCAAATGAGGAAGCTCCCAGACTCTATTAATCTTCAATTCCTCAAAAATATCAATACAAAAAGGGCAATAAGGAAAAAGATGAACAGTTGCCTCTGAATGGTGGTTACAGAAAAGACATTCTAGTGGAAGAAAACCATGACTAACTTCCAATCGCTTTTTCGTATGAAGACCGTTATTACAAATTTTCCAAAAAAAGAATTTAATTTTAGGAAGAACTTTAAGAGTCCAAATCCACTTAAAATGCTCTGGGGGAGGAGGATTCAACCCATACCCCTGCAAAGAACTAACCCCAGACTTAACAGAATAACAACTATCGAGGGAAAGCCACTAGACAATTTTATCATCAATTTTATTACTTGGAATATACACATTTACAATAGCAGCAAGCACGTCAGCTGGAACATACTGAAAAAATACATATTATATGAAGTTGATATATACATATTTCATAGTGGTTGTTTATTTTGTATATTATATAATTTCTTTAGATACTAATGAAATATGTAACGTTATTTCTATGTTGTATAATTATCACAATGCCTCCAACAAAAACTATTTACGCATTCCATATTATCTAGAATTAATTAATAATATACAAAATTTATTCAGTAACACCAGGAAAAAAACCTGATCAAATTATGTTCATTTCACCGACAAAAATGACACTTTCGTCCAACAAATTCAGGCGACAAGTTTCTCACAAAAAGCTCCAATGACAGGTTGATTATGTACTTCCTTAAAACAACTTCAATTTTGAATTTCCATTTCTTGTTCTTTTTCTATTTTGGGTTCAATTAAAAAGTTGCAATGTTAATTTAAAGAAAAATATATTTATCAATCGATGCAACACGGGGTTCCACAACAAATTTAAAACTTGAATTCATAATGGTTGAAATTTTTAATTCAAATTTCAGATTAAGGAACCCACGTTAATAAACCAATACAAGTTAAAGTTTATGTGGTAGCCACAATTTCATCCAAAATGAGAGTTTAAAATGTTGTATTCGTTAACTTTTAGGGAGAAAGATAAAGAGACACCAAAATACCATTTTATTATCAAGAGAGTTTCGAAAGTTTAACTCACTCAACAATTCAAGTAGAGATAATATACTCTAGATTAAACATGGCATGATATCTATCAAAGACAATTTTTTTTATTGATATATATGAATATTAGTTTCATTACCTTTCGACCAAAGACCTACTTTCAAATATTCTTAATAGATGTCATCTAACTTAGTTGGTGAAGTCTTGTGGAGGTGGTATCCAAGACCTGAGATCGAATCCCATCTTCATCTTATGCTTAATCACTATCTAATACCAAAAAAAAAAATTCAAATCTTTCTGCATCCTATTTTCCTTTTTAATTAATCTCAATTCTCAATAAACCTAAAATTATAATTAAAATCATCAATGTGTGAACAAGAGCGCAAATATACAATAACCTATAGCACGAAAAGAAAGAATAATCCAGTAACCTACATATACTTACATAAGTTACAGATCCATATGTATTATGAAGCTAGTTCTAAGAGCACTGCACATTTGCATTGAGGTGGGCCTGTCGCAGAGAGAAACTATCTTACATGCCATTGCGCCAAGCTGGGCCGCTACTGGTCCATATCCAACATCATATACTATAATAGTACAAATTTCTTACTCATTCACTATATTTCCCTGGTGAAATAGCATCACACAAATTTTAGGTCATTAAACTCAAATCTTGATGGTATACAGGTAGTAATATAATACAGGCAGTAGAATTTTTCACGATTTCTGATTCGGATAGTTGTTTGTTTGGTTGACATGAAGTGGGGAATTGAAATTCCCACAAAACGTAGGAATTCATTCACGCACCCTCCCCTTGGTCATTCAAAATTCTCACACCAACTCATGGGAATTTAAAATTCCTTGATGTCAACCAAACACTTTTAGTCTATTTCCTAGGAATTATATAAGGGAAATAAATTCTAAGGAAATGAAACTTTCAATGGGAATTAAATTATCATGTATACTAAACAACCACTCAAAAGCAAAAAAAAAGAAATTTGCTATTTAAAATAGAAAATACTTTCATAGTCTCATAATAAGCTATAATAATACAAAACTTTGTCCTCTTGTTGTTATTAGTACTTACCACATAACCTTATCTACATTGTCTCAAACTTGTTCCATGTTTAGACGATGTTCCCAGAATCATATATGATAATTTCTTGCATCAAAAAAATATATGATAATTTCTTATATATGGAGTATACAAAAACTAGTATACAACAGGTAGATTAGATTGTTGCATAATATGCACTTGATATACACAAGATCTATTGTATGCAGTATGTCATATAAAAACTTTACCGAGGATCCATTTCTGTGATGCTAGATGTCCCTGTAAACACTGTGGCCCCAGAGAGGCCTACCCCTGAGGACTCATCGATCTCCGAATATGTGCCTGAGACGAAGAAATGAGGTGCCGTAGGCGGTGGCAAAACGACAGCATCACCATTTAGTGAAGCTACTACTGTAGCCATTCTTGGTCTTCGAGAAGCATCTTCTTGGATGCATAGTAATCCAATGTGGATGCACTTTTCTGCTTCTTCCAATGATGCATCATCTCCCATTCTTGAGTCTACCAACTTCATAGCAAACCCCTCTTCCCAAAGCCTCCATGCCTGTCATATTGTTCCTACCGTTAGCTCGAAAATAACACCAACATATTCAATAGATGCCCAAGAACAGAAAATGACCCCAAGTCAAACGTGGATGAAAGAAGTAGTTGAAAATGAAAAACTTACACGGTCGAGCAGGGATTCTTCATTTCCATCTAGTCTGAAGAAATTGTTCAACTGACCACTTACGATCTCCAGAACCAAGATCCCAAAACTATATACATCTGACTTCGCTGAATAATGGCCAGCAATCACATATTCTGGTGCCATATATCCACTGCATCATGTTATTAACTCTGTCAGCTTATCAGCATTTTGAAGTGAAATGGGAGTGTGGACATTGGATACCTCTACTAGCTAGAGATATGAATAAAGATAGCAAACTACTCACAAAGTTCCAGCAATTCTGCTCGTGTTTCTCTGGGTTTCATCTGCCTTGAAAAGTCTTGCCATACCAAAATCTGAGATTTTCGGATTCATATCTTGATCTAATAGTACATTACTAGCTTTCATGTCCCGGTGTATGATCTTGAGCCGAGAATCTTCATGGAGATAAAGTAGCCCTCTTGCAATCCCACATATTATCTTGAACCTTGTTTTCCAATCCAATGATGCTGACTTTTTTTCATCTGACAATCAATATCAATTAGCACAAAGATAGCATGGGGAGAGAAAAATGCATTTGGCATGAAATTTACTCCCATGGTCCCATATTATTTTGTAAAGTTTACTTTCAGTCTTTCACAGTCTCTCATATACATCTTTCTTCATCAATAAGATCTACAAATTGTTATTTTCTTATATATTGGCGAAATTCATTGTCAAAGTTTGAAGTTTGACCAAAAAAATGTCAAACTATGTAAACAAATGTGGGACACTTGAAGTATAAGATTAAAAAAACTCACTGGTAAATCATACCAGTTAGAAAACGGTCAAGACTTGAATTTGGCAGGTATTCGTACACAAGTAATGTCTCTTCGGTAGCGAGGCAAAATCCGAGAAGTTTGACTAAATTTCTGTGTTGGAGCTCTGCAACCAAGTGAACTTCTGTCTTAAACTCAGAAATGCCTTGTCTAGAGAACTTTGAGAGCCTCTTTACAGCCACTTCTTCTCCATTTGCTAGCTTCCCCTAGATAAATATGAATACAGAGAACTCTTTCACACATATTCTGAAATACAGCAATAGCAGGCAAATCATTGGTCTATGAACATGTATATCAATCATTACCCTGTATACTTCACCAAATCCACCTTCTCCGAGCTTTCTATCATCCGAAAAATTATTAGTTGCGGATATTATAGTTTTGCTGTCAAATTTCAAGGACTCCGCATTTTCGATATCATTAAAGCCTGCAGGAACAATTTACATAAGTTGACTTAGCTATAAATAATTAAATCATTTAGTAATTCTAGCCCAAAAGGGGTATTTAGGGTTGTCTCACCAGTAAGTGCTTTCTTGGACTTTCTCTTGCATACAAATATCAGAACTCCAACAAAAAGTGTCAATGCTAGAACTGCTCCAGTGATGGTGCCTATCAAAACTCGCCTTTGCCTTTTTGTAGCTTTCGCCAGAGTTTCTGTTTCACACAATTTACAAACCTGGTGTTACTGAGAAAAGGCATCCACACCAAAAAAAGCTCAGCTCTACCACAGATACAAGTAGCATCAGTTCAAAATAATCTTTTCTTATAAAATTCACAAATAACTGATTGTCAGAGTAACGGGGAATATAGCTGAGACAGCAATCGATCAAAGCCATTCGATTTGTCGTTATAGAAGGGCAAGAAAAGGATTTCATTATGAAAAACAAAAGGAGTTAAAACTTTTATTTCCCTCAACCAACTTATCTCAAGAACACTTTAAAGAGTTCTCATCATAGTACCTATGCGATACTATGGTTTTCTTTTCCCATGATGATAGCAAAAAACTTGAGTTTTGTAGATCGAATTTGATGATTGACTAAAACAAAAAAATAATCAATAATAGAGAAATATTCGATCAGATACTTTTTAGGGAGGCTAAATCTTAATATAGCTTGAACTATTCAATGTTGGCTTCAGAATAATGAATCTGAACAAGATTAGCCCAAAATCAAGATGTTGACTCAACAACAACGACAAAGCCTTAATCTCAATAAGATGGAGTTGGCTGCATGAGTAAACTTTCTTATCTCTAATGGTCGTCAGCACATATTTTCTGTCTCCATTTTCTTCTGTGAAGTGTTATATGCTCAACATCAAGATGCTCTCTCACCCATCACCAAAACCTTTCGGTTCATAGGAGCGGAAGCCAATTCAATCAAAAAGTACATAAAAGGTCAGGTGGGATTCATATTTGGTACCTAATATTATCCAAAACCTCATGCTTAACCAGTATGATAAAACCTTATTAATCACAATTCTACTAAAAAAAATTATCAACGTTAATTAATGTTGCTTACCATTATTGAGAGGATCAAAGGCTAGTCCTGAAGAGTTTCTGACAGCATCTCCATAAAAAGGATATATGTCATACCTCATATTACAATTAGGACACATCAAGGTACAACCACCCTTAACATTGCAAAGCTCTGTAGTATTCCCAATCACCATTCGAAGACACCGTCTACAATCACTCAAAGATATATCTGGTGTGCACTCAACTAATGTGTAAAGGGTGTTCAATTTTGTCAGGTTACCTACAAATCTAGCTTCTTTTGTAGCAAACTTCCTTTCTCTTCGCCCACTTGTAGCATTGATCGTAGCTTGCCACATAGTATCAAGCAAAACTCGCGTAAATCCGGTCATATTACTCGTAACGTTCCAAATATCAACAGAATTCTCTCTGTTCCACATTGGTATCATAGGAGCATCATGCATGGAACCAAGAAAAGATTTATTAGAGTAATGAAGAACACATTGATCAAAATACCATACTGTTGAGTCTTTCTTTCCCGGGCAACGGGTACCTAGCTCGTGCGATGCTAGTGATACACACTTCTTACAAGCAGCATCAGTGACATCAAGACGGCAGAAAAACAGACCGTACACCTTGTCGGATCCACTGCCAACACTCGTGTTGTAAAAACGGTTGACATGACTAGTATTCGACGAGAGATAAGATAGAACGACATTGATGTTGCTCTGATATTTGCTACTAGGAGAAACTGTAGCCATGTCTGGGCATAGAGCATAGACATATGCTTGGGAAGCTTCAGGTGCAGGGGCAGCTATTGAAGTGTGGATAACACAGAAAATTAACAGATAAAGGAAGATAAACAAGGGTGGCCATGATCTAATAGTATGAGTTCCCATATCTAAGAAATGAAAGATATGCTAAAGCCTAAAGTATGATCTTAATTTTTGAGCAGAGTAGGGTATATAATGTGAATGAGATAGGGGTGTTACATGAGACAGAGAGAGCAGATACTGTCACCTGTAAGGTTATCCCACATGTGACACTTAAAGGATGCCACCTGGCCCACCTAGTTCCCTCCTACCTTTGATTTTTTCTTTTACTAAAAGTTTCGGACTTTTCTTGTAACTTATGAGTAAAAACTTCATTTTTATTTAATAAAACACCACTCCATTCACCAACAATGATACTAACTCCATTTTATATTAGTAACTATCTTTCAAGGTTATACACATTTTTTGAACTTGTTTAACATATTCTATTGGTAGTACAAAATGACAAGTAATATTCCATTCACACATTATAGGGAATAGTTATAGCATAGTGATAGTTCAAGTGATAGTTATACAAGAATGATATAAGAAAAATTACTTTAGTTGATTAATGATATGGAAGGGAGAAAAATATATTATTAAAACAACAATAATTCCATTTTTTCCCATATAAAAGAGTTCAGCCAAATATCAAACGGTATGGTGGAGAATAAGAAGGTAAGTATCACCTTTTTTACAAAACTTTAAAGACATGTTCACTTTCTATTGGTAACCAGTGTCCATTGATAAGGGTATTAAGTTCATTGGATATTGTTGTACTCCACTAAACTTTTGGGTGTAGTATTTTTCTAAATAAAAGGTCGTGAATTGAACAAGTTTTAAATTTAGGATAGTATGTGTATTCAACGAAGTGACTCCCGCCACGTGACATTCTTAGATATGCATCTGAATCCTGATCCACATTTGACTTGAGTTGTTACAGCGTGTCAGCTTCAAGTCGGGCTAGGTAATTCCATTCTAGCGGCTTAAACTTGAAGGACTTGATTGAGGTAGGGGAAACGAATCTATAAAAGAGGGATAGCATTTACTCCGCTTATTGTACAGTTGAGCACATCTGATAGACTGATACTATATGAAACTCCCAAACGTTTATCGGTGGAGAAATTAATATGAACAGCCATGACCCAACTGTGTACCTACTGTTAGTGTGTTATGTGGCATTGTTTCAATGGACAAAATTCTTTTTGCTTTTCCATAATATAATTATGCAATTACTCATTTTAGCCAAGAAACCGTCATGTGCAGAAGCCAGAAAGTCCATACCAACCAAAAGCAACAATCTTACTCCATCTATATTTCAATATCATGTGAGAAAAGTTAACTTTTGTAATCCTTGACTAGTAATAAATACTAATAATCCAAAATATAAATCTCCCAAAGCTACTGAATTGGTAAAAGGCTAAAAAACACATGGTAAACAGTGACCATTTAACAACATAAAGTTTCCATTCTTGAATAGTGTACTGTATAGAATATTTTGGCTTATTTTTCGAAAGGTAAGTTTACACAAGTCGAAAAAGTTTTAGATAACGTATGAGTTCAAATAATTTCAGGTTAGTTTCGATAACTAATAAATTCAAATTATTTGAACAAAACACACTTTTGATTGAGAAGCTCAATGTCTATAGCAGCTATACGCTTATAACTTATAGCATACTGAAATACCTTATCTTTTCCACACTCTTTCATAACTTCCCCCTTTTTTCCTACCAAAGTTCTTCTCCAAATTCCGTATTATAAGTTATAACAGTTAGAAAATGAGAAGAGTGTCTTCTACTCAATGATAAACGATGCAAATATAGCGAAATCTCCTCGAAAAGTATAGTTAGAAGAAACACAGTTCCGACAATTTTAGGTACTCGATTATAAACCATAAATAGCTAAAATGCATTCTTAAAAGTCATAATGTCACACTCAAATTTGAACGCATGGATGGTGAAGGATTAATGTAACATAAAAACTTAAAGAACATCATACGACTTAAGCAATTACCATAACCAATATTCATTTGGCCTTTAGGAACATCAACATCAGCCAACATGCATACACAAACTTTAATCATGTGGGTTATGAATTTTGGAAGCACTCCTTCCACTAGAAACCGACTGCTAAAAGTTATTGGGGTGTCTCCTTGGCTCCACCACATCAACATTTAAAGGAATCACGACTCATGAGTATCTACATCAGGCAGCTTAAGTTTAACCAACCTCTACCCACCTCTTAATGAGCCTATGTGATCATCTTCATCTGTCTTCTTCCTTCAATATTATCCCACGTTATTCCGTCCTCAACGAGGTCCCCTCTTCATAATATCTTCCTATGATAAAAACAATACTTGGGTTTCAATCCTATATATCTTCTTCATTACAAAAAGCGTTATCATAAACTTCATTGGGTCATACATAAGCCTACGTCGAAGGAGAGTTTCACCACAAATAAGCATAACAGATACTATTCTAATAAGACTAAATGGTAATAGTGGAGTAGCCCACTATACTTATATGTTAGTCATGTAAGTCTAATTATACTTAACATGCTCATAAATAATCTGAATTGAACATGAATTGCATGTGCGGAAGCTCTAAAGTGGATAAGAATTACCTCCAGCCATTGCTAATTTTGTTGTCTCCTTCTTCTCGAACTAGTGCACCCAATTGATTTTGGTTTTTCTGAATTTCGGTGCCAAACCCTCACTCTCACTGTATAGATGGTGTTCTTTTGTTTTTTAGAGAGCAGATTTAGTGACCTTAATTTTCAGAATAAAAACACCTATTTTTTATATTAGAGCCTTGCCATCAAAGAGCCCTAAGAAAATGGTGAACGTTATGAGTGGTTATGGAAGTGGGGAGAGAATCATGGGGAGTTCCTTGATCATGGGTAACTACCCACATAAAATGGACCATATTAATTTATTAGCTGACTAGATATTATTAGTAATTAACTAATAATTAGCTAAAAAATTCCAACATTCTCCCACTTGGTCCATTTTAACAAGAAAAACTTCATATACGAATCATACCGATAAATTCTCATAGAACGAGAATCTTTCTTCCATGTATTACGATATACTCCGTTTTTCACCACTCATACTACTTAATGAGTAAACGCTATGTTTACTCTAGGCCAAACATAATGACATTTCTCAATAAATAACAAGGTGTACGTACACAAATTCAAAAGAGAAATATCCCACTTACTGAAATGTTTCAATACAAAGCAAATAATGTATTACATGATAGAACTAAGTCCCATCTTTTCCACATGACCCTTGAAAACTTTAATTTGCATGCCTTTAGTCAATGGATCAGCAATCATGAGTTTAGTGCTTATGTGTTCTATGATCACTTTCTTTTCCTGAACACGTTCTTTGATGGCTCGAAACGTTATGTCGATGTGTTTACTTCGACTTCCACTCTTATTATTCTTAGCCATAAATACAAAGAATTGAATTATCACAATACATTTTAATCAGCCGACAGATAGAATCAATGACTCTTAGCCCTGATATGAAACTCTTCATCCAAACACCATGTGAGGTAGCCTCAAAACAAGAAACGAACTCAGCCTTCATAGTTGAAGTAGCGGTTAAGGTCTGTTTCACACTCCTCCAAGATACGGCACCATCAGCTAGCATAAACACATATCCTGAGGTGGATTTTCGTGAGTCTATGCAGCCACCGTAGTCGGAGTCACAATACCCTACTACTTCGAGATTATCAGTCCGCCTATACATAAGCATGTAATCCTTGGTACCCTGAAGATATCTCAACACTTTCTTTGCAGCCTTCCAGTGATCAGGTTCTGGATTACTCCGATATCTTCCTAATACTCCAACATCATATGCTATGTCAGGTCTTGTACAAACCTGAGCATACATAATGCTTCCAACAGCTGAAGCATAAGGAACATTTCTCATTTGTTCCTTCTCAATATCATTCTTGGGGCAGTGGTCCAAACTGAACCGGTCACCTTTTACAATGGGCACTATACTTGGTGAACAATCTTTCATACCGAATCTTTCAAGTATTTTGTTGATATAGGCTTCTTGAGACAAACCCAAAATGCCTCGAGATCTATCTCTATGGATCTTGATGCCAATGACATAAGATGCCTCACCCATATCCTTCATATCAAAATTACTTGAAAGAAATTGTTTCACTTCACATAGTAACCCTTTGTCATTGGTTGCTAGCAAAATATCATCCACATATAGCACAAGGAAACAAATCCCACTCCCACTGACCTTGTGGTATATACATTGATCCATTATATTTTCTTCAAAACCAAATGAAGTTATCACTTGATGGAACTTCATATACCATTGGCGAGAAGCTTGTTTCAGTCCGTATATGGATTTATTTAGCTTGCAAACCAAATGCTCACCTTTTCTAGAGGAGAATCCTTCAGGTTGTTTCATGTAAACCTCTTCCTCTAAATCACCATTCAGAAAGGCTGTTTTCACATCCATTTGATGTAACTCATAATCAAAATGAGCTACTAATGCCATAACTACTCGAAGAGAATCTTTCTTTGATACAAGACAGAAAGTCTCCGTGTAATCGATTCCTTCTTTTTGAGTGAATCCTTTGGCAACGAGTCTAGCCTTATGTCTCTCGATGTTGCCTAATGAGTCTTTCTTTGTCTTATAGACCCATCTACATCCAATGGCTTTTACACCATCGGGCAACTCGATGAGATCCCAAACTCGATTAGATGTCATAGAATCCATCTCATCTTTCATGGCACTCATCCACAAGTCTGAATCCTTAGAACTTGCGGCTTGTGAAAATGTAATTGGATCATTGTCAGCTTCATCATTACAATCCGATTCTTGTAAATACACATGATAATCATCAGAAATAGCTGATCTCCTCATTCTAACAGATCTTCTTAAAGGAACTTGATCAATGTGTTGATCATTCATGTGCTCCTCATTTTCTTCATGATCTATTAAATTGTTATCAGCATTTTGTGGATCTTCTGTTGATGCGTGCCTAACACCCATTTGTGCTTGAGGAGTGTGAATGACAATCAGCTTATCACTTGAATTGGGGAGTGGAACCTTATCGTGATCCTCTTCAGAAACAATGTCCCGAATTGGATCACTCCCAATAAGTCATTCTCAAGAAATTTAGCGTTTCTTGATTCCACAATTCTGGTGCTGTGAGAAGGACAATAGAATCTGTAACCCTTAGATTTCTCGGGATATCCGATGAAATACCCACTAATAGTCCTCGGGTCAAGCTTCTTTTCTTGTGGGTTGTATACTCTTACTTCTGACGGGCATCCCCAAATACGCATATGACGCAAACTCGGTTTCCATCCTTTGAATAACTCAAAAGGCGTCTTAGGGACAACCTTGGAAGGAACCCGATTTAATATATACGCTGCCGTCATAAGAGCTTCAATCCATAAAAATGGTGAAAGTTTAGCATTACTTTGCATACTTCTTACCATGTCCATTAAGGTCCTATGTCTTCTTTCTGCTACACCATTCTGGTCCGGAGAACCGGCATAGTGTATTGGGCAACAATCTCATTCTCTTGAAGAAATTTTGCAAATGGACCACATGCTTGTCCATTCTCGGTGTATCTACCATAATACTCGCCACCTCTATCTGATCTCACGATCTTGATGTGCTTATCACATTGTTTCTCTACTTCAGCTTTAAACAATTTAAAAGCATCTAATGCTTCGTCTTTGGAACGAAGTAAGTAAAGATACATATATCGTGAATAATCATCAATGAAGGTGATGAAGTATTTTGGATCTTTAGCGTTCATGTCTGGACAACAAATATTCGTATGTATGATCTCTAATAGGTTGGAACTCCTCTTAGCACCCTTTTTAGATTTGTTAGTTTGCTTGCCCTTAATGCAACTAACACAAGTCTCAAAATCAGCAAAGTCCAGAGTATCAAGTACCCCTTCCTTTACTAATATCTTGACTCTCTTAATGGAGATATGTCCCAATCTCCGGTGCCATAACATAGAGGATTCTTCATTCACAATACAACGCTTTAAACCAGCATTAACATGTAGGGAATTATGAGCAATATCATTTTGCAATTCAAGACGATATAATCCATCAGACAAAATACCATAACCAAAAATCTCAGAATTTCTCAATAAACTGAAACCATAATCTGAAAAATTAAAGGAAAAACCTAAAGGTACAAGTCTTGAAACTGAAATCAAATTTCTAGAGAAATTTGGAACATAAAATGTTCTTTCTAAATGCAAAACAAAACCACTACTTAAAGTTAAGCTGCATGTCCCAACGGCTTCCACATGCGAACCCATCTGGTTGCCAGAATAGATGTGATGTTCACTGCCCACTGGTTTCCTTAGGTTTGTCATACCCTGCAAGGTATTCGAAACATGGATTGTAGTTCCAGAGTCAATCCACCATGTATTATGATTAACATTAACCATATTAGATTCATAACAAACAAACGCAAGAAAATTACCTTTCTTCTTAAGCCAAGCCTTGAACTTCACGCAGTCTTTCTTCATGTGTCCCTTCTTTTTACAGAAGAAACACAAAGACTCCTTCTTAATGGCTTGATTTGCTGGAATCTTCCCCTTTCCCTTATCCTTAATGTGATCCTTCTTCTTTGCAGAAGTAGTAAGGTTCACTTTTTCACCCTCTTCCATCAATAATCTTCCCTCCTCTTGAACACACATGGTCATAAGCTCATTAATTGACCATTTATCCTTATGTGTGTTATAAGAGACCTTAAAAGAGCCATATTCATGAGGAAGAGTGCAAAAGATGTAATGCACAAGGAAAGTGTCAGATATGGTAACTTCCAAGTCTTTAAGCTGAGCTGCAATGTCCCTCATGCGCATGATATGATCACGCACTCCCTTAATTTGAGTGAGCCTTATGGATGAAAACTGCATAATTAAGTTGCTAGCAAGAGCTTTGTCAGAAGATGCAAACTGCTCATCGATGGACTTAAGAAGTTCTTTGACTTTGGTATGCTGATCGACGGAACCACGAATACTGGCATTGATCTTGGTCTTTATGAACATAACAGAGAGGCGGTTAGACCTCTCCCATTTTTCATAGAGTTCAATTTGATCTGGAGTACTAGTCTCAGTAATGCCAGGTGGTTCGTCTTTCCTAACAGCATAGTCAATGTCCATCTATCCCAACTGCAGTAGCACTCTCTCTTTCCACACCTTATAGTTATCACCCTTTAATTTAGGAATGTCACATTTGATATCAGAAATATTCCCAGGTAAAACTACTGTGAAAAATAAAATAGAGATATAAATAATCATGCTTACTATCAAAATTTTGAGACTTTCAACATTAATCATGCTTTACCAATGTAAATCATGCGAAATATGAATCTAGTGACATAAAACTTGCCCGTGGGCTAAAGTTCTACTCAATTAGATTATAATAACCATATGGTGAAACTATTAAACTGTATCAATTACTTATTTCTTGTGAGACGCTTAAGAAACAAAATTTAATACTTCACCCCAATTAATTGTTCAAACACAATAAAATTCCTGTGGGTAAGTCTTATCATATCTTATACAATTAATTGCAACAAAAGTCTAGTTTCCACATGTGATTCCAAATAAAATTTTAATAATTAGAGGTGTTGTAGCTACTCCCTAACTAATAAAATCTTGAACCACTCAACTTTCACTTGATTTTATATACTAAACACCATGTATATAAGCAATATATTTAACCAAAAGTCAAACAACATAAGCCTTATTAATGCAGTAATATACACAACTTTATCAAGGGTCGTAATAACTCGTAATTCATATTTATAAAAGACAAACAACCTGACAGAGGTAAAAACCCCATTCTAATGTGATACTTACATACTGCAATGCTGCATATTAGCCTCCAAAACCAATAATAAACATGGCAGTAACTCCAGTCATTTTAAAAGATAAAAAAAAGGAAATTCAAAAATTACAAAAGACCCACGTGAAACATCTTAATTACTAAAGTCAGGAGAGAGATAAAGTAACTTCATCTTCCTCAACACAACAAACAAATTAAAACCAAAGAAATTCATCTCCGGCAACGAGATACATAACAAAGAAATTATCTGATAAAACTCTTCTACAATAGGAGAACAAATTATTTCAAAAATAAATGCACCCAATTACTCAAAACAAAAACATCAGATCCGAAATGGCAGATGAAGAAATGAAGAAAAGAAGAACTAAGCAAGGCAGAGGAGCAACACTCGCTCTTGATACCAAATGTAAGTCTAATTATACTTAACATGCTCATAAATAATCTGAATTGAACATGAATTGCATGTGCGGAAGCTCTAAAGTGGATAAGAATTACCTCCAGCCATTGGTAATTTTGTTGTCTCCTTCTTCTTCTCGAACTAGTGTACCCAATTGATTTTGGTTTTTCTGAATTTCGGTGCCAAACCCTCACTCTCACTGTATAGATGGGTTTCTTTTGTTTTTTAGAGAGCAGATTTAGTGACCTTAATTTTCAGAATTAAAACGCCTATTTTTTATATTAGAGCCTTGCCATCAAAGAGCCCTAAGAAAATAGTGAACGTTATGAGTGGTTATGGAAGTGGGGAGAGAATCACGGGGATCCTTGATCATGGGTAACTACCCACATAAAATGGACCATATTAATTTATTAGCTGACTAGATATTATTAGTAATTAATTAATAATTAGCTAAAAAATTCCAACAAGTCACTGTCTTCCTCTTTTTCTAACGAGGGACCTTCACATGTGGGTTTTTCTTGACACATTGAAACTATATAATCAGCAGCTTCATTTTACTTGGGTTTTAACTTTTATGGAACATTTAGAGGTAACTTTCAAGAAAAGACATGAATCTTATCAAATTTCGGCAAGGGAACGGCATTCCTTAAATGGGTATAGGAGGATTTTATCCCTTGCTCACATTTTTAGTTCAGGCAATTCTTCGAACAGCTGGTGTGCATGTGTGAACATCCTGCAGGCCCGCAGCTGTTTCTTTTTGGTCCCCTGTGTCTTTCAAGGCGTCATTCCATTTTTGGTTGACGATTTTTCTGTTGGATATCCTAGTTTTCGGGTAGGTCATAGTTCAGACATTAATTGGTTTCACTATAATATATAGACATATAGTTGACCGTGTACCATTGAAATTATAGACTTTTTTTTTTGTTTAAAAACTGAAAAGAGATTGTAGCTGAACTAATATTTTGGCCCGGGCGATACCGCAAGTCAATTACAATTATCAAATATATTATTATCACAAATCGCATACTTGATTTTATTAGCTTTTCTTAATAGTCTGTCTAGTGCAAAATTGAAAAATGGACGTTATGGCATGATAAATTATTTTTAAAAAAACTTCTAAGGAATTGGGGATAAAAATAACAATTTCAATGGAATTAGGGTAAGAAAATGTTATTACTTAATAAAAGTGTTAGAGATCAAAAAACTTGTCTATGTCTTTATGTTTACATATAATTATAAGACTTTATTATGTTTTACTTTAAAACATTAAGCATTAAAATTGTAGTGGATTAGTGGCTAAACACTTACATTTTATTTCAAATGTCATGTGTTTGAATCCTAGTAATTAAATGAGATTATAAACACGTGTATTAGAATCTTTAGCAGAGTGTCACGTGGCACCGTTCTTTTGATATGAACGCCTTTTAATATATTTGTATAGATATGGTAGAATGTTGATCGGCCAAATGAGTACCAAAATATTGTCATTTTTTGGTAGATAATTTTTTTTTTTTTTGACATTGAGTAAAAACAACAAGTAGATAAGTACAAGTACATAATTTTTCTAGTCTATACATATATACAAGAAATTATCCCCCTCCCTATATTCTATTGCTACATAATTGGCTTCTTTAGCATAGTTTTTGTCTACTTTTTCTATCGTTACATATGAACATAATGATGACCAAATTTTTATATCTGCAATTAAATCCTTAACGCTTGTGATTGTGTTATACTCGAACCTGAGGAAGGTAATCGCCACTTGTGCATTGGTGGAGAGATGAATCAGTGATCCTTTTTTACATCCCTGTTTCAGTCCTTCCAAAATGGCCATAATCTGTCTGTATGGAAGAGTTTGCAAACACTTTTTTACCTCCTAATGTAGTCGTTCCTTTGTATGTAATTACCCATCCTATTGCTGCACTTGTTCCATGATTATTTGTGTCGTTTATTTCTTTCTTTCATGTGCCACTCTTGAACTTGTACCATCTCCTGTTGTGTAATTATACCCGTTTGCCATTCTCTGCAACTATTTGTAGTTATAGTATTTTCGTTTTTGTTATTTCTTCCAATACATGCGACCTGACATCTCTTACTTTCCACCCGTCGTGTGAATCTTTCATTTACTTGATTAATGATATTCCAAGGACTGCATTGCCTTTTCTTGAAGCTAATGTATCCTTTGCATAGTGTTGTAGATAGTGAATATTGTTTGATATCCATTCTTGTAACGAGATACTTTGCTGTATTTCTACCCTCATGCCTAGGTTTGAGGATGCCCACACCCTTCTGGATATTTCACAATCCCTAAATAAATGTTCATTTGTCTGTATCACCGCTCTACACAGTTTACACAATTGCTGCTCCCTTATCCCCCTTCTATTAAGGTCATACATGACCGGAATTATTCCCTTTAGTATTCTCCATGTAAAAAATTTCCACTTAGAGGGAATGTCAAGTCGCCATATTGTCTTCCATATTCTATTATCTTTCCTTTTGTTCCGTTCTAATAAGCTCCAGTAGCCTAATTTTGTTGTATATTCTCCATTCTTTGTGAGAGTCCATATGAGTTCATCATACTACTTTCTCGGGGATATGTATGTGGATAGTATTGCAGCTGCATAATCTCTAGTAAACGATTCATGTATTTGTTCATTATCCCACTCCTTTCCTGGCTTTAGGAGTGGTTTTACTTGTTGTGTTAACAACTCTTCTTTATTTGGTTTCGTTACCAGTTGAATATATCCCTTCCAATTTTGTGCCCAGAACCTATCCCCTAATTTAACATTATCCCAACTTCCAATCTGATATGCCACTTTGTCACTTAGAATTCTAGATGCCTCTATTATGGATCTCATTGCGTAGGATGATTTTGTGGGCTTAAGTTCTTTTTTTCCCAACAAAATTGCAGATTGTGCACATTTTGTGTTCAACACTCTATTTACTAAATTTTCAGGGTTTTTATACATTCTCTAGGCTTGTTCGAATAGGAGTGTTGTGTTTAAGGCTTTCATATCCCTGAGGTTAAGTCCACCTTCATGCTTATGTTTTATAAGTTCAGAATATTTCAACCAGTAGATAGGTTTATTTTTTGTTACCCCTGCCCATACAAACTTGAGTACTAGTGAGGTAAGTTGGTTAATTACTTTCTTTGGAAGCATATATATGGCCATTATCTGTGATGTTGTAGCTACGAGGACGATGTTTATTAGTAGAAGTCGTGCCAGTGGTGTAAGATGTAGGTATTTCCAGTAAGTTAATGTTTTTGTCATTTTTTCTATTATTGGGTTAAATTTGCTACTAGACCTAGCATCTATCTCCATTGGGCATCCTATATACACTACAAGAAAGGTCGTATTTAACGACGGCTAAAAGCCGTCGGTAATATAAGAAAAACCGTCGGTAACACATCACCGACCGCTAAGCCGTCGGTAAATGGCAGTCGGTGCACAGGTGGTCGCTGAATTTGGAATCAACGACCGCTAAGCCGTCGGTAAATAATTTAACGACGGTTTACTTGTAATCAGCGACCGTTCCGAAAAACCGACGCTGGCACCAAACCAACGACTGTTTTAAACAGCCGTTAAATCAACGACGGTTTGGAACCGTCGTTGATTTACCGACCGTTTAAAACCGTCGGTAATTCACCAACGGTTATAAACAGTCGTTGTATGGGCCACATCAACGTCTGTTATAAACCGTCGCTATTATGGAAAAGCAGTCGTTGAAGTTGAAGTCCTTGGGTGCATAGTATACCTTACAACGACTGCCTAGCCGTCGTTGATTTAATGTTTAGCCGTCGTTGTTTTTTTGAAATAATATTATTTAGAATATTTTTGTTGTTACCAATAATTAAACCTGTACTAGCACAGCTGCATGCTTGTGGACCACACTAAAGCTGTTCCTCCATCGCATTCAATTACAAAAATATGCAATTTTGATATATATTACAATTTGCATTGATACTTGTAATTTGCATTGATACTTGTATAATTACATGAAATAGATTACAATTATGTACACAAAATAGATCCCGATGTCGGGAAATAAAGTAGAAGTCTGTGTTTACAAAAAATATATATCGACAAAGCTGGAAACTAATAAGCTAGATGCCGATAAATATAGACACTAAATGTCTATAGTTAGACAAACTACCTAGATTAAATATATGTACGCAAAATAGATCCCGGTGTCGAGAAATAAAGTAGAAGTCGGGTTCCAAAAAAAATAACCCGACACATCTAGAAACAAAGCGAGATGTCGATAAATATTGACACTAAATGCATAAAAGTTAGTTACCTAGTTGCCGAAACCAAAAACACTACACTGTCAAGGGTGTCTGTGTAGCACTACCGCCACCACCAAACCCTGGGTCATCGTCTGGTCTGCGATGTGGAGGGGGGCCTGGGTTGCAACCTGAGGACATGTGGCCGAAACTAGACATGTTCCTCATCATTTCCTCAACAATGGCCCGACTTGACGCTTCCACCCGTGCTGCGACCATTGCCTCCACCTCTTCCATCCGCGCAGCGACCTTTGCCTCCACCTGCGCCTCAATCTGAGATAAAATCGACGGCTCATATGGTTGTGAAGAGCCGCTATCTCCTCGCCCTGATGAAGAGTTGTAGTACAAATGATCTCCCTGACCCAACCCCTGAACTTTTCCTCGGTTCCTCCCCCCAACTGTCTCCCAAAACAACTTATAAATACATTAAACTAACTACATATATGATGTTTGAGGTGGTTATAACTTAAACTAGCATCAAACTACTCGTATTCATTCAATTGCAAGTAAAAAGGCCTAAAATGGCCTATAGTAGCCTACATTTGGTTCTAACTTTCCTACTTTGTGTATTTTCAATCAAAACAACTTATAAATACATTAAACTAACTACATATATGATGTTTGAGGTGGTTATAACTTAAACTAGCATCAAACTACTCGTATTCATTCAATTGCAAGAAAAAAGGCCTAAAATGGCCTATATTAGCCTACATTTGGTTCTAACTTTCCTACTTTGTGTATTTTCAACCAAAACAACTTATAAATACATTAAACTAACTACATATATGATGTTTGAGGTGGTAATAACTTAAACTAGCATCAAACTACTCGTATTCATTCAATTGCAAGTAAAAAGGCCTAAAATGGCCTATATTAGCCTACATTTGGTTCTAACTTTCCTACTTTGTGTATTTTCAATCAAAACAACTTATAAATACATTAAACTAACTACATATAAGATGTTTGAGGTGGTTATAACTTAAACTAGCATCAAACTACTCGTATTCATTCAATTGCAAGTAAAAAGGCCTAAAATGGCCTATATTAGCCTACATTTGGTTCTAACTTTCCTACTTTGTGTATTTTCAATCAAAACAACTTATAAATACATTAAACTAACTACATATATGATGTTTGAGGTGGTTATAACTTAAACTAGCATCAAACTACTCGTATTCATTCAATTTCAAGTAAAAAGGCCTAAAATGGCCTATAGTAGCCTACATTTGGTTCTAACTTTCCTACTTTGTGTATTTTCAATCAAAACAACTTATAAATACATTAAACTAACTACATATATGATGTTTGAGGTGGTTATAACTTAAACTAGCATCAAACTACTCGTATTCATTCAATTGCAAGTAAAAAGGCCTAAAATGGCCTATATTAGCCTACATTTGGTTCTAACTTTCCTACTTTGTGTATTTTCAATCAAAACAACTTATAAATACATTAAACTAACTACATATATGATGTTTGAGGTGGTTATAACTTAAACTAGCATCAAACTACTCGTATTCATTCAATTTCAAGTAAAAAGGCCTAAAATGGCCTATATTAGCCTACATTTGGTTCTAACTTTCCTACTTTGTGTATTTTCAATCAAAACAACTTATAAATACATTAAACTAACTACATATATGATGTTTGAGGTGGTTATAACTTAAACTAGCATCAAACTACTCGTATTCATTCAATTGCAAGTAAAAAGGCCTAAAATGGCCTATATTAGCCTACATTTGGTTCTAACTTTCCTACTTTGTGTATTTTCAATCAAAACAACTTACAAATACATTAAACTAACTACATATATGATGTTTGAGGTGGTTATAATTTAAACAAGCATCAAACTACTCGTATTCATTCAATTGCAAGTAAAAAGGCCTAAAATGGCCTATATTAGCCTACATTTGGTTCTAACTTTCCTACTTTGTGTATTTTCAATCAAAACAACTTATAAATACATTAAACTAACTACATATATGATGTTTGAGGTGGTTATAACTTAAACTAGCATCAAACTACTCGTATTCATTCAATTGCAAGTAAAAAGGCCTAAAATGGCCTATATTAGCCTACATTTGGTTCTAACTTTCCTACTTTGTGTATTTTCAATCAAAACAACTTATAAATACATTAAAATAACTACATATATGATGTTTGAGGTGGTAATAACTTAAACTAGCATCAAACTACTCGTATTCATTCAATTGCAAGTAAAAAGGCCTAAAATGGCCTATATTAGCCTACATTTGGTTCTAACTTTCCTACTTTGTGTATTTTCAATCAAAACAACTTATAAATACATTAAACTAACTACATATAAGATGTTTGAGGTGGTTATAACTTAAACTAGCATCAAACTACTCGTATTCATTCAATTGCAAGTAAAAAGGCCTAAAATGGCCTATATTAGCCTACATTTGGTTCTAACTTTCCTACTTTGTGTATTTTCAATCAAAACAACTTATAAATACATTAAACTAACTACATATATGATGTTTGAGGTGGTTATAACTTAAACTAGCATCAAACTACTCGTATTCATTCAATTTCAAGTAAAAAGGCCTAAAATGGCCTATAGTAGCCTACATTTGGTTCTAACTTTCCTACTTTGTGTATTTTCAATCAAAACAACTTATAAATACATTAAACTAACTACATATATGATGTTTGAGGTGGTTATAACTTAAACTAGGATCAAACTACTCGTATTCATTCAATTGCAAGTAAAAAGGCCTAAAATGGCCTATATTAGCCTACATTTGGTTCTAACTTTCCTACTTTGTGTATTTTCAATCAAAACAACTTATAAATACATTAAACTAACTACATATATGATGTTTGAGGTGGTTATAACTTAAACTAGCATCAAACTACTCGTATTCATTCAATTTCAAGTAAAAAGGCCTAAAATGGCCTATATTAGCCTACATTTGGTTCTAACTTTCCTACTTTGTGTATTTTCAATCAAAACAACTTATAAATACATTAAACTAACTACATATATGATGTTTGAGGTGGTTATAACTTAAACTAGCATCAAACTACTCGTATTCATTCAATTGCAAGTAAAAAGGCCTAAAATGGCCTATATTAGCCTACATTTGGTTCTAACTTTCCTACTTTGTGTATTTTCAATCAAAACAACTTACAAATACATTAAACTAACTACATATATGATGTTTGAGGTGGTTATAACTTAAACAAGCATCAAACTACTCGTATTCATTCAATTGCAAGTAAAAAGGCCTAAAATGGCCTATATTAGCCTACATTTGGTTCTAACTTTCCTACTTTGTGTATTTTCAATCAAAACAACTTATAAATACATTAAACTAACTACATATATGATGTTTGAGGTGGTTATAACTTAAACTAGCATCAAACTACTCGTATTCATTCAATTGCAAGTAAAAAGGCCTAAAATGGCCTATATTAGCCTACATTTGGTTCTAACTTTCCTACTTTGTGTATTTTCAATCAAAACAACTTATAAATACATTAAAATAACTACATATATGATGTTTGAGGTGGTTATAACTTAAACTAGCATCAAACTACTCGTATTCATTCAATTTCAAGTAAAAAGGCCTAAAATGGCCTATATTAGCCTACATTTGGTTCTAACTTTCCTACTTTGTGTATTTTCAATCAAAACAACTTATAAATACATTAAACTAACTACATATATGATGTTTGAGGTGGTTATGATTTAAACTAGCATCAAACTACTCGTATTCATTCAATTGCAAGTAAAAAGGCCTAAAATGGCCTATATTAGCCTACATTTGGTTCTAACTTTCCTACTTTGTGTATTTTCAATCAAAACAACTTATAAATACATTAAACTAACTACATATATGATGTTTGAGGTGGTTATAATTTAAACTAGCATCAAACTACTCGTATTCATTCAATTTCAAGTAAAAAGGCCTAAAATGGCCTATATTAGCCTACATTTGGTTCTAACTTTCCTACTTTGTGTATTTTCAATCAAAACAACTTATAAATACATTAAACTAACTACATATATGATGTTTGAGGTGGTTATAACTTAAACTAGCATCAAACTACTCGTATTCATTCAATTGCAAGTAAAAAGGCCTAAAATGGCCTATATTAGCCAACATTTGGTTCTAACTTTCCTACGTTGTGTATTTTCAATCAAAACAACTTATAAATACATTAAACTAACTACATATATGATGTTTGAGGTGGTTATAACTTAAACTAGCATCAAACTACTCGTATTCATTCAATTGCAAGTAAAAAGGCCTAAAATGGCCTATATTAGCCTACATTTGGTTCTAACTTTCCTACTTTGTGTATTTTCAATCAAAACAACTTATAAATACATTAAACTAACTACATATATGATGTTTGAGGTGGTTATAACTTAAACTAGCATCAAACTACTCGTATTCATTCAATTTCAAGTAAAAAGGCCTAAAATGGCCTATATTAGCCTACATTTGGTTCTAACTTTCCTACTTTGTGTATTTTCAATCAAAACAACTTATAAATACATTAAACTAACTACATATATGATGTTTGAGGTGGTTATAACTTAAACTAGCATCAAACTACTCGTATTCATTCAATTTCAAGTAAAAAGGCCTAAAATGGCCTATATTAGCCTACATTTGGTTCTAACTTTCCTACTTTGTGTATTTTCAATCAAAACAACTTATAAATACATTAAACTAACTACATATATGATGTTTGAGGTGGTTATAACATAAACTAGCATCAAACTACTCGTATTCATTCAATTGCAAGTAAAAAGGCCTAAAATGGCCTATATTAGCCTACATTTGGTTCTAACTTTCCTACTTTGTGTATTTTCAATCAAAACAACTTATAAATACATTAAACTAACTACATATAAGATGTTTGAGGTGGTTATAACTTAAACTAGCATCAAACTACTCGTATTCATTCAATTTCAAGTAAAAAGGCCTAAAATGGCCTATATTAGCCTACATTTGGTTCTAACTTTCCTACTTTGTGTATTTTCAATCAAAACAACTTATAAATACATTAAACTAACTACATATATGATGTTTGAGGTGGTTATAACTTAAACTAGCATCAAACTACTCGTATTCATTCAATTTCAAGTAAAAAGGCCTAAAATGGCCTATATTAGCCTACATTTGGTTCTAACTTTCCTACTTTGTGTATTTTCAATCAAAACAACTTATAAATACATTAAACTAACTACATATATGATGTTTGAGGTGGTTATAACTTAAACTAGCATCAAACTACTCGTATTCATTCAATTGCAAGTAAAAAGGCCTAAAATGGCCTATATTAGCCTACATTTGGTTCTAACTTTCCTACTTTGTGTATTTTCAATCAAAACA